>JAOEHI010023657.1:0-25381 GCA_025447815.1 Percopsis transmontana
TACGGTAAAGATAAGCGCTAGAGGAACACTTATGTACGGTAAAAATAAGCGCTAGAGGAACACTTATGTACGGTAAAGATAAGCACTAGAGGAACACTTATGTACGGTAAAGATAAGCACTAGAGGAACCCTTATGTACGGTAAAGATAAGCGCTAGAGGAACACTTATGTACGGTAAAGATAAGCACTAGAGGAACACTTATGTACGGTAAAAATAAGCACTAGAGGAACACTTATGTACGGTAAAGATAAGCGCTAGAGGAACACTTATGTACGGTAAAAATAAGCACTAGAGGAACACTTATGTACGGTAAAGATAAGCACTAGAGGAACACTTTTGTACGGTAAAGATAAGCACTAGAGGAACACTTATGTAAAGATAGGGGGAGCCTCGGGGGTTATGGAGCGGGCACATTCTGACCGCTGGGGGTTGATTTCCTGGTTTTGCTGTGGTTTTGTGCACTGTGTCTGCTAGGCTGCAGTTTGAACCGGAGGTCATCTCAGCGGAGAAACACTTTGGGGTTTAACTGCTATTACTGCCCAGGTTTTCTTCTGGTTTTATTCTGTATGAGCAAACTGACTCGAATGTCTACTTATATGGACCTACGGTTGGTTCAAAGTCACTTCTCCAGCGCTCACTTCAGAGTATGAGCTCCAGGCTTTGCATGTCAATATCACAGATGCCTAGTTCAATTCACAGGTGTGAAATTGAAACGGCAAGGTCTGCGCCGCTAATCCCGCCAAGCCTGCAGGCCAGCGCATACAGCTGAGCTGACAGACAGTCAGATCTGGGAGAGACAAAGACTTTGATCTGTCAGCGGCTGCATCACGGGGAGGCACCACGGGTCTGCTCTGTCTGTCCTCCGTAACGCACCGAGCAGGGCTTTTCATGCTCGCGCACGCACACACACACGCACACGCACACGCACACGCACACAGTTTGTGAACTCGTCTTCCCCGACTTTTCCTCCGTTGGTGGGTCACACTCTGTCCCTTTCGTTCTTTCTTTCTTTCTTTCTTTCTTTCTTTCTTTCTTTCTTTCGTTGGATCGTTCGTTCTTTCTTTCTTTCTTTCTTTCTTTCTTTTTTTTTTCATTCTTTGTTTGGTGTCCCTGCCTCCCAGACTGCATTGCAGCATCCATCGTTCTTAATGGTTGCGTTTCGACGCTAGGCTTGCCAGAAAATATGAGGAGTGTGTGTGTGTGTGTGTGTGTGTGTGTGTGTGTGTGTGTGTGTGTGTGTGAAAGAAAAAAGAAAGAAGAACACAAACACAAAGACACAACACGACCAACACCGGCATCGCTAAACAGGTTAGCGAGAAGTTGAGCTAATATACCTTTACCTTTAAGGGAAGCCCACCTATTGAATTATTAAAGGTTTTAGCTTGATCTTTGCCTGGGGTATGAAATTAATCTAACAACAGCAAGAACGTGGATGATCAAATTTACCGACGCCAACTCAGAGTAATAAAGCCTGGGTCAATGGTGCCAAGTGAAGAAATGCTGAGATGTGGAAATTCATGGCAGTTCATGAGCCTATAACTCAGCCCACCGCCACACCAGGAGAGAAGGAGTGAAGAAATGACATGGGAGGGGGTGTAAAGTCACTGCGATCGACTGGCATCTCTGTGTGAGCTGGACCATTTCTCTCATTTTGATAGGCAGGAGTAGCTAGGGCAGTACATACAACGGGAATACTGTTTGCAATAGAGAAATGATGGGTTATTTCGCTGGGCTTCTAGATCGTACTGATGGTGCTGTTTGCATGTTGTCATAAGTGCCTTTATGATCCGGTGTCTAGGTGTGACATTCATAGGATGACATTTAGGTCGTCATATATCTCTTATCCAAAGCGACTTACGTAGCGTGCATGCGTTGAGCTCGAGGGGCGACCGCAAGAGGAGAAACCCCAACTAGGGCTGTCGCAGGGAAGGAAGGTCCCCTGCGGTGATTCAGGGTGGCTGAAACGCGCGATATGCCGTATTATTATCGCCTTTTTCTTTCATCGAATGCGTGGCGGAGAGTTTCTAAAATATTATCTGACCTGTGGTTCCGGGGAATAAACACTGTTAATGCACCGTCAAAAAGTATTTTAACAACCCCAAAAGACAGTTGGCAACTGATTCTGTCTTCTTTCCCACATGAGAAAAACAGACGCGTCCCAAAAAACATTTCACCTGAGAAGACACGCCTGTGCGCATTATGCTGGCCAGACACGGTACTGTAGCAACATCGATAGCTCGATGATAGGTAGCTCGGTGAGACCTCCAATTCGCTGGGGTCTACCCTCATGACAAGACAAAACGTGAACATAGCGGTTGTGGCGGTTTCTTCCCATCCACAGCGGTTGGCTTGTCGATAATTGCAGTTTTGCAATACTGCAGTTATCGCGACAGCCTTAGCCCCGACCACTACTAGACTATCCTGGTTCCTGATGTCTGATGTGCTACTGCTTCACTGTGTTGCCATGGGGGGGATCAAGATTGTAGCGGTTCTGAAGATTGAAGAGCTGATGACATTGAATCTCTGAAGCTGAGCATAAAGACATCAAAGCATTGTCCACTTGTGTCGTCAAAGCTGCTCTTCTGCAAAAGAAAATGAGCTCTTGATCTCCAGCGCAAGCGCTTCAGCCGTCCCCATCCCATTTCAGCCTTGAATTCAAAGACAGGGCAAAAGAGAATGTCGGCTAGCTTTAGGCCCATGTGAGGCCCTCAGTCTCTCTCTCTCTCTCCCTCTCTCTCTCCCTCTCCCACACACACTCACACACACACGCAGTCAGCACCGATGGGGGATTTCCCAC
This sequence comes from Percopsis transmontana, assembly GCA_025447815.1. Lineage (NCBI taxonomy): Eukaryota > Metazoa > Chordata > Actinopteri > Percopsiformes > Percopsidae > Percopsis > Percopsis transmontana. Next base: position 2,799 of record JAOEHI010023657.1, read on the forward strand.
TCTCACTTACTTTTGTTTCTATCCTCCCACTCAATTAGCTCTGGGTAAGCGGTGGCTTGTGTCCAATTTGCCGTCTTTGTCAGGGGACGCTAGCTTCCCTGCATTCCTTCTGAATCTCTTTCTCTTTGATATGGAAATAGCATCTATCAGGGCCTATCAGCCCCGCGAACACGGCCGCATTACAGCCGTGCGGCTGGTTTGTTCAACGCCGGGGCAATTTTTCGGCCATAAGAAAGCCATTGTGTGGAAAACCCGTAATCTGATACGGGCTTTTAACTGTGCGTAGATGAAGAAAGGAGGAAGAAAGGAAGAAAGAGGAAGACCTTGTGCTAATTCCCTCGCCTAAGTTCCCCGCTGGCCGAGGGACAGAGGAGGCCTCTCGGCCGTGTCACTGATGTGCTGTTGAGCTGAGTCTCCTCCCGTGTGCTCTCCGCATGTCCAGCTCCCTGTGAACACGCCCCCCCCCCCGCTGTGCCAATGTCAAAGCCCTCCCTGGGTCCCAGCGGCTTCACCTCACGTCAACATTATTCATGCTGACGCGAGTCACGACAAGAGAGAGGACACCCTCCCTCCACTGCAGGTACACTCCCTCTCTCAATCTCCAACATTTTCATATAGATACACATCCATTTTGCTGCTGTTCCGGAATGGATGAAAGCCCATTTCTTTTATAGCCTTTCCATATCCAGGTGTGTGGTCTGGGGTCGCCCCATGTGTGGTTTCAAAGGGATCTCTTACCACGTGACAAGATGTCCAAAACTGGTCATTCGGCCATGCTAGCTTCAAAGGGGCTACGCCTTCTGATAAATGTAAAACTCAAAGTTCACCTCTCTCGACCCCTGTCAACCTCAGTCAACGGACACCTGGACATCTCTCTGGAGCCCGATTCCCCCCCGTACGTTACTGCCACACTCGATTGGCCCGTGTCGACCCAGCTGTCGTCCTGCCTGTGCCTCTGCCGCGACCTCGCGACCCAAGGCAAAACACGGCGGGCTGCGTGACGAGGCAGTGACAGGGCTGTGAGTAACAGCTGATTGCAGTGCCGATGACAGCGTCAGAAGGTCCTCAGGGCTGTCCTCGGTAAACGTCCTCTGAGGTCTGTGCGGTGTCACCGCTTTAGAAAATGTCGATGGCGTCATATGGAAAAGCTTCAGCTTATATACTTTTTATGAACGAATGAGGCCTACTTTTGCCGCCATAACGAGGGAGTCGATTTCGAGGCAAACAATAACGCAATGCATTGTGGGACATCGGTTGGTTGTACACTCCCTGTGCAATGCCATATGGGTCATGATGTGGCGAGCTCTGTGACCCACACTGTCCAGTAAGAAGTGGGACAGCACTACAAAGCATCCAGCTATTCTTACTAAATGCACCAAACAACAAGTAGGCTGCCTATGTTTGTGTGCGTCTGTGGGAGAGAGGTTCCGTCAGTGACTAATGCTGTATCGCAGAGACACACACACACAGTCTACCTCCGCCTCAACCTCTCGTTGATGTAGGATTTAAAATAGTAATTCTTTCACTGCGTAGTTGAAGACACACCCCTGGGAAGGAGAGGGTTTGATCCGAAAGAAAATGATGCGATCCTTTTGTTTACATTGACAGCGTTTAACAGCCGCTTTTATCAAAAGCGACTTACTCCGGATTTCCACCAACCGCAGGTCCATAATGTCTGTTTCGTCCTCTGCACGGCTTCACACCCCACCGGCAGCGTTTCAGAAGCGGAGCATCTTGTTGTTTTTGCTGAATTTTCCTTGATTGGTGATTGGGTGGCGGGAAAAATCCATAAATATTCATGGAAACTGCCTATCAGAAGGGACGCTTCTGGGACGCTTCTGAAACATGCTGCGGTGCGTTTGGTGGAATCACAAGCATTGACTAGAGTGGAAGCGATCAGCTCTGACGACTGCATCGCAGCCTGCGTTCAGGCTGAACGCTCCGCAGCCTGGACGCGTCGCAGCCTGAACGCTCTGCAGCCTGGACGCTCCGCAGCCTGAACGCGTCGCAGCCTGAACGCGTCGCAGCCTGGACGTGTCGCAGCCTGAACGCTCCGCAGCCTGGACGCTCCGCAGCCTGGACGCTCCGCAGCCTGAACGCGTCGCAGCCTGAACGCTCCGCAGCCTGGACGCTCCGCAGCCAGGACGCTCCGCAGCCTGGACGCGTCGCAGCCTGAACGCTCCGCAGCCTGAACGCTCCGCAGCCTGGACGCTCCGCAGCCTGGACGCTCCGCAGCCTGGACGCTCCGCAGCCTGGACGCTCCGCAGCCTGAACGCTCCGCAGCCTGGACGCGTCGCAGCCTGAACACGTCGCAGCCTGAACCCTCCGCAGCCTGAACGCGCAGCAGCCTGAACGCGCAGCAGCCTGAACGCGCAGCAGCCTGAACGCGCAGCAGCCGCTCTTGGTGGACATCCGGAGTACATTTGTCAACAGCGGAATAGGTCACACACCAGTCATCGTAAGTAAACACATTCTGTAGAATAGTGGTCATCAGGGCTTCCTTATAGTCGTACATAATACCATTAAATATCAACGTCCCTTTAAGTACTTCAACAGGGATCCTTCTGACTGGACATTCCTTGAGCAAGGCACCACTTCTTTCCTAAGAAGAGGAATTTAGAAGAAGAAGAAAGTAGGAGAGAAAGGGTTGGGGGGAGGATAGTTTAGGTGGTATTTAAGGTCGCAGAGGCAGTCAGGGATATCTCTGTCTGTCTCTGGATTATGTTTCGAGTGGCGCGTGTACAAACACACACACGCACACACACAGACGCATACATACAAGAGACCAATTTCTGTTTACATACAGTATTACAACTGAATCAAGATATAAAGTTCCAACAGTCACATGCAGTATTATTTTTACTATCAGTCATTCTACAATGATGTAATGTCATGTGCGTGATCACAATGATCAAATGTTTTTGTTTTTTTTTACATTTTACAGCTATTGTTCGTGAACGAAATATAAAATATATTGTCTATGAGTTTTAGACCACCCATATTTGGACACTTTCAAAGTCGCATCTGATGTTTGTTATCCTAACACAGTTTGACCAAGACCAAGATACAGTATATTCTTGAGAAACCCTCATTGCAAGAAGTCTCTTTTGATAAAAGAGTCTGCTAAATGACAGAATTGTAGCCCTGCCTAATAATAATTAATACCCATAAACTGGTGAACTAATATAATGAGCATTATGAAATGAACGAGCGCATAATGTCTGCAGCCTCCCTATGTCTGTTTTACGCATGTATTAGTGTTTATAAAGATACTGTACCATAGTAGCCGGTGGTATTGCACTGAATGGACATTCATGTCAGCTCTTTAGTGGACATTTGACGCTTTCGGGGTATTTGTCCCTTGGCCTGACCAAACAGGACACTGGGTACACACCACTGACTTGTACTCATTAGCTACGACCCTTTGGGTGGGTCCATAAAGCTCAGGAGATGTTGGAGACATACTGTAAAGAAGGCAAACAGAAAACTTTCCTCGGGTGGCTATGAATTTTTTCATAATTTTTATCTGTTTAAACCGTTTTTTTTATCCTTTTACCCCATTAAAAATGCCTACATATTCCTGCAGAAAAGACCCCACTAATACTTTGTAATCCGACCCATGATGCTTGAAAGGGCTCTCATAACTTACAGCGCTTATCTCTCTTTCTCTGGCAGGCATGGACACTGTCTTAACGGACAACATTTGAACCAGATGCCTGTATTTCTCGTAAAAGTCCACCTTATCTGGCTGAAAAATTGCTCACCCCTCACACACACATGGGCCAACCTTGTCTTTTGCGTGACCGCTCAAAGATTTGTTCATACTTATTCAGACTGACACACACAGGCTTATAACACGGGCTTATAATAAAAACAGCTCTAGAACGACTTGGCATCCCACATCTGAGGTGAGCTTCATACTGTGGGACGGGCTTGTGTAGCAGAATTCACACAAATAGAGAGGATTGATGTGTTTACTGCACTGCTACTCCTATGTGTGTTTCTATGTGTGAGCATGTGTGCTACAGTTTACGAGATAAAGAGTCCGAGGCATGTCTATCCCGTATACTGCAACAGTACCAGTATGTATAGCAGTGCTCTTATGGGTGGCGGCATTATTTGGCCTTCAAGCGTAACACATGTGACAAGCCAAACCATCAATGGGTTGAGGCTGAGTGACCTTAAAGGTCTGAACCAGATTGACTGTAGAGGTGGCAGTTTAAGAGACTGTACGGAATTAAATGTTTTAGGTTTGAGCAGAGCAACGGGCAAAAAGGTTTGAGCAAAGCACGGGCAAAAAGTATCATACGTCTACGTTGACACCCAAATAACTAACTCAGAAATGTATCTGTGAAGCCCGGTTGTCCTACAAGTTTAGAATCCTTTTGGGAGAACTCTCCATTAAGCATCCAGCTAGAAATGTGACTCTTGTTCTGAGAAAGAGCGTTTTCTTTTTACTTTGTTGTTATCTCTTGATTTTGCACACGTTTCTCATCAAACGTGCAAATGTCTCAGATGAAACGTTTGACTATTTTACAGGACGCAGGCATGGAAAAAACTGTGAGCTAAAGCAGCGGCAGTTATTTCAGGAGTGCCGCCAGCCATTTCGCTTGTGCCTAAGCATGCCATGCCCACCTTAGTAATAACACCGCTAATAAATACACCCGCGCTGTTTGATCAAAAAGCCCATTTAAGAAGGATCGGCACAAAAGTATTTCCCTTACATTCTGCCTGAATTCCATCTGCACATGTGCTTTGCATCTGCACACAGATCTGTCTGTCAACAGAAACACATTCCATTCTATAACGCGTCCCTTATCTCACACAGTGACGCTCAGCTCACCTTAAAGCCACTCCTGCATTTCATCAGTGGTTTTGGCAACAGTACGCCTTCCCTTAAGTGCTACTGACAGACACAAGAGATGACATTTTACTTCCTGTTGCTGAAAGAAAATCCATCTATTTTGTACTTCTAAGTGTTGTCCTCAGCTAAAAGGTCTGACGCATTGATTACATTCCGAGCGCTATAATACACTAAGTGCTCCAAAAGTGTGGGACCCCCCCCATACACACACACACACACACCACCCCTGCCAAATGTTTAATGAAAATAGGTTAGGTGGCATTTTAATCACCTGTGGAGGAGAGGAGGGGGGGAGGTACCATGAGGAACAGGAACTGCAGTTCCTGCAGTACATCACACTCCGCGGGAAACAATTGGGGTTGGGGTGTGTGTGTGGGTGTGCGTGTGTGTCTGTGGGTGTGTGTATCCAGGCACGGTGCTGGTTCATGTGCAGGCAGAGCGTATGCACAGTGACCAGCGTGTATGTCCCAGGTACACACTGGTTAATCCACATGGAACTATTGACGTTATTTAATTAGATACTTTAATCTCTTTATTCTCACCGACATCGAGGAAGGTAAAATACAGAACCTGCTCCAAATACGGCATCTGTGGCTAAATGTACGCCAGGGTTGGGTACCGAACTCTGTGCTTCTAAGGGTACCGACCGAACTACGTCGGTACCACAGAGTGCCGATTCACGTAAAATCAATCGGTGCCAAATTTCGGTACCTGAGAGCGCATCTGGGTGAGGGAGTAGAGACTACCAGAGCGAGACTAGAGGGATTATACTAGCCCATATCACCTGGAACTTTGCTTTAATCACTTCCTACTCAATGCTCCGCGCAGTGTTCAATACAAGAACTGCGCACACTGGCATTAGTCCCCATTGTTGTTGTTTGTGGTTTCGCATTGCTCTGCCGCCAGTGGCCAGATGGTGCACTGCACCTTGAACTACGTTCAGCATGCTAAGCACTGTTGCGTTGCTCCATTGCTTCCGTCTCACGTTATTAGGCCGGGGGTGGCTGGCTCCACTGCTACGTATCCACTGCCCATCTGGGCCCTGGAGGGGGAGGCCGTGGGGAAGACCTTTACACAACCTGCTGGGTCTGGTTCCTGTCCCCCATGCCTCTCTGTGTGCGGAGGACAGGCTCCAGATCACTGGGGCTTGAACCCATCTGCTGAGAGCCAACAAGGGTGTGAGCGTGTGTGAGCATGTGTGAGCGTGTGTGAGCGTGTGTCAGCGTGTGTGTGTGTGTGTGAGCGTGTGTCAGCGTGTGTGTGTGTGTGTGTGAGCGTGTGTGTGTGTGTGTGTGTGTTGGGTGGAGGGCGTGTGAAGGCTAGAATATGGACAGAGCTCTTTTCCTGCCATGGTTGCTCATGCATTTCCCTCTGTACAATTTAATGTCCCCTTAACATCAAATGTTAAAGAGACGCACCACCGCGTTTGTTTATCCATGTGCGTACAATTATTGCTCGGTCAGTCTCTGTGTCACTGAATAGGAGCGTCTTACTATTCTTCTGTGTTAAGTTGCCAGAGAGAGGAGAGGAAGCACTTAAGTGACACCACTTTTGCCTCAGTTTTGTCCTATTTTTTTTACAGTGCACAAGCTACACTTTCTGGTTACAAAGAAAAAAAATCACTAATAGCATAATTATTATTATTATTAAATCTTATGAGGTCTGATCTGACTGACACAGTCAAATGAAAATGACTTCATCGATGCCTCCAAATGTAGAAAGAGATTAGGCTACCTGTTTGTTTAATTTGGGATCTCCCTGGTCTACTTTTGCCAAAAACAGAAATGACAATGGTCCCTTGTAGCGATGTTCTAACATGTTCTAATCACTTATGTAAAGTATCTCTTGGAGAATGAATCAATTATTGCATGTCACTGCTGGTTTCCAGAATTGTAATGTCTTTATAGCACAGATGTGATTGAATATGATGTTGAGGTCAGCATGTGTGCGGCATATGTCCCAGCATGCAGCAGTGTTCATGAAAAGGCAGCAGTGAAGTAAGGCCATAAAAATAGTTGACGTCTGTTTCCAGTTATCATCTGGGATCCAACAATTAACAACAATCAACGACTGATATCAGATTCCCCTGCTCCAGGTCATTGTTGGACGCTTTGATGAAACCTCAACAGTCCAGTCCAGTCCAGTCCAATGTATTCAAGAATCATCGGTCCAGGTTCCTCTGGTGGACAGCTGAAAGGTTCCTGAGTTACTGAGTCCGGTTTTTGAAAAAAGTTCTGGGTTCTGTAAAAAGATCCTGCGGTAAAAAGGGGCTATGTTTTATCCTCGCCCTGTTCATTTAGCTAATTGGCACAGATGTAGCAGCAGAAAATATATTTTTTTAATAGAAAGGTATAGGTGCCATCAATAAACCTTGTCAATAAAGTTAACATTTTACAAAGCTCTTAGCCACAGTGACTCATCCAAAAGTGTTAATCCACTTAGAACAGCTCCGCTCCAGTGCACATTCCTGTTGCTCTAATGGTCCAGACCTTGCTTTCTGTTTTACAGTCATGTATGGCGTAGCCCATGCAATTGCGGGGTGCCATCCACCTCCCCAATTAGTCTTGTTTTTTACACCAAGCTGTCTGCAGTGTTCAGGCTGGCTTTTACAGCCTCTCTGCAAGCAGTAAAACAATGTGTGTAAGCCTGGGTCAGGCCGCCCTGGGGCTGTTGCACTCGCCTTAATGAAAACCAAACGCACTTTGTGGCATGTGATAATTGGCTAACTGTTAGATCAGCCAAGAAAAGGATGCATTTGTGGGAGCCCAAAATGGTGGTAGATAGGGTTTTGTACCATGATAGAAAAGCGGAACACACATTAGTACGCACGCACACACACGCGCACGCACACGCACACGCACACGCACACACACACACACACACACACACACCTATCCATTTCAATCTACAAAACACATGTTACATTTATTGTGAGAAATGTAACCTAACCAGAGGCGATTCCAGGGTCAGTGGACATCTGAGGCTTAGTATGGGGAGTAATAAATAAATGCATGGGGGTTTGGGGGAGAATTTTGAGCGTCAAACACCCAATTTCCTGCATTCTGGCGAATTTTTGTGCACCAATTCGTGCCTTTTCTACATCAATTCATGGTGGAAACGTCTTTGTGTAAATGAAAACACAAAATTCAGGCACCAGGTGACAATTAAAAATGTAATGGAATATAATCCAGTAAGGCATTCTGTATTGCTTTCAAATATTTATTCTCCTGTAGACTGTTCTCGTTTAATAGTATCCCTGCTGAGTCAACACGCATGAGACCTGCCGCCAGTCTGTCCCCTTTATTTTGGGGAAGTAACTTCTTTAAATGAACATTTAAAGAAGTTATGTGGCTCCTATTACAGTTAGGTCATTTAGCAGACGCTTTTATCCGACGTGACTTACAATGACATGGTGCTATTACATGGAGCAGGTAAGGGTTAGGCATCTTGCTCAAGGACGCTTACAGGTAGGTCACCTCTGGGGTTTGAACCCACGACCTTCTAGTTGTGAGTCCAACACCTAGACCAGTATTTGAGGGAAGGCACTTTTGCTTCGGCCCCTAACTTGCTAGTTTTGATACTCAAAATGTCTTCATTAAAGTGTAGTGTAATGCTGTATTGATATCACACTAGTCCATTAAATGTTTCGCAATAAAGATTAACTTTAAAGCTGGGTCCCGCTGTGTGTGACCACACACACCCACAGAGAGAGAGAGAGAGAGAGAGAGAGAGAGAGAATGATAGAGAGAACTGAGAGAGAGAGAGAGAGAGTGTCAGCACCATTTCCCACTTAATGGGCACAAAAGTTGCCAATTGCAGCAAAAAGGGCCTGGTAGCTTAGAAGCGTATTACATATTGATCTGTGAAGGTCAGTGCTTTAAAACGAGGGGCTCTGTAATCTTAAGGCATCTGAGTTCGGAGATACGGAGGGGAGGGGTCTACATAAACCTCAAAGTGACAGCAAAGCGGTAGCTGACCCTCACAGCCAGAGGTAGAGGTGCGGCAGTGAATTAGCTCGCACTCCCGCCCGGGCCTTGGAATTCGGAGCTCAGTTTTACAGTTGCCATTTATCGGCCCTGGACCGATGCAAAGTGGTGTAACTTTCCAACCATAAAGCACTCAGTTATTGATCATAACTGCAGGCCCCCCTTAATAATTCTGAGCCGGGACATCGTGAAGGCAAGGTCAGCAAAATAGATATAAAACTCTGCATTGCCACAGTGCTGACAAGGGAATGTCCCCTCCCCAACGCTGAAGCGAAATGAGCGATGAACTAGCATTAGCATAAATGCTAATAAACCTAGGATTTAAATGCAAACGCCTCTCATTTAAGACGAAAACAGACAAATAATGGCAAGTGCTTGTGCTCTGTACTATAATCGCGCCGTCACCGTGTCAAAATGTGCGATTGACAGTTCCTTCTCTTGGACGCAGCAATAACGCAGTCGCAAACACACCCCACCCGAAGCTAATATGGGAGATACTGCGTCATAGCCAGGAGAAGAGGAGGATAGAGTGGGTATGGAAAAGAAAGGCTTTCAGGCATTGTTATATTTGATTATCTAGTGTGTGTGTGTGTGTGTGTGTGTGTGTGTGTGTGTGTGTGTGTGTGTGTGTGTGTGTGTGTGTGTGTGTGTGTACCACCTCAAGCCACTGATTCAACATGGGGCAAAGATAGTGAAAATGTGCTTCGGGTTTCCTCTCCACCCATTAAATGACAAGTGCAAGACAGCAGTGAGTGACGAGGCTCAGGAGGAAGTGACAGCACGTGGCATGCTACTGGGGCGTTAGCTGGACTTCATTACCGCGCCTCAAGCCCACAGTGGCTGCCCAGCTCCCAGATCATTTGGATGGACGTTCATGTTCAACAATCTCCGGCCACGCGGGACTTAGCTTAGCGTGTGCATAGCACGCAGACCTTTATCAAACGCCAGCACGCAAAGTCTAGTTTATTTGCTTAAACCTTAAAGCGACAATCTCAAGCTCAAACCTTTTTCGTGTGCATGAATGTCTGTTTTTCTGGTATTTATGACGGATCAAGTTAATACAGTAATGATTATAGACTCGTTTCTATTCATTAATACTTTCAATTTGCTGTTCTGATCTGGTGTCTAGGTGCGACATTCCATGAGAAGTTATTCCATGAGAAGGTCCAGTAGAGAGGATAGGCACAATATATGTGGCCCCAGTGGTCCATGCAGTCCATACCCTGTTTGGTTTTGAAGTGATCTCTTACCACCACTCCCTCACTTATATGAATGGGCTGTAGGACAAAGCATTATTGTATTGTCATTCAGTAATAAACAGCAGCAAAATGGATGCATTTATATGTACAGTAAAGTAGATATTTTACGGTACAATTGAGCTACCTTTACAGTACAGTAGATGTTTTACGGTACAGTAGAGCTACATTTACAGTACAGTAGATGTTTTACAGTACAATAGAGCTACCTTTACAGTACAGTAGATGTTTTACGGTACAGTAGAGATACATTTACAGTACAGTAGATGTTTTACGGTACAATAGAGCTACCTTTACAGTACAGTAGATATTTTACGGTACAGTAGAGCTACCTTTACAGTACAGTAGATGTTTTACGGTACAGTGGAGCTGCTTTTACAGTACTGTAGATGTTTTACAGTAGAATAGAGCTGATTTTACAGTACAGTAGATGTTTTATGGTACAATAGAGCTACCTTTACAGTACAGTAAATGTTTTACGGTACAATAGAGCTACCTTTACAGTAAAGTAGGTGTTTTATGGTACAATAGAGCTCATTTTACAATACTGTAGGTGTTTTACCCTACAGTGGAGCCACCGTTACAGTAAAGTAGGTGTTTTACGGTACAGCAGAAACCTCGCAGCTCGCAGTTGATGTGCTTGGGCAGGCAGTTTGACTTTCAACCGTTTGAAGGGTAACCGCTCCGCACTGTGTCCCACTGGCTCGCTGCACCGCTGCAATTGGTCCAGCGAGAACCCTACAGGGAGGAGGAGGCAGTGCACCGGAAAACACAGCGCAGCCCAGGGCATCCTCCGGGCAACAAAAGCCCCTGCACACCTCCCACCCAGCCAAGTGGCCTGGGAAGCTTTTGTGCTGGTAATCCCTCACTGGCGGCAGGGTTCACTTACTGCATACGCACACACACACACACACACACACACACACACACACACACACACACACACACACACACACACACTGTATGTATGTACACGCTTACAGGAGTGTATGTTCACATGCTGCACACATATTTGCCAGTTCATCCTCAGTACAGTACACACACACACACTATACGACTTCGCTTTCGCACACGTGAACACACAATGTTTGTCTTCGATGCCCAATTTTTTCATGGTCTCCCAGATATTTCCGGGCAGGACATCACAGTGCATACGTTTGGTCACGGTCCAGAGAAGGCTAGATGAATAAGTAGAGACGTGGGGGTGTGAGGACAATTGAATGCATAGGCTTTTATCCCTCCATTGGTCCCTCTATCCCAGCATGCATTGCCAGTATCGTGTGTCCGTCGCGTTGTAGCTGGTAAGCTGATATCCCTCTTGGACCTTACCCACTGTCCTGCTGCGATCTGTGTAGGTCCATTATCAGTGTCAACTGCAAAGGATTATGGGTAAATACGTTGTACGTGCTTTTTAACTGCTGATGGCGTTTTCTACACAATATGTAAAATACCAAACTAGGTTCAACTGCCTTGTGTCTGGCTATGATGTTTAACAGGTGTGAGGTAAATAAATGTGATTTTAGTTGATCTGAAAGGTTAAGTTAGCGTATTGCTTAGTTGCCCGTGACAACGGTGCACTGTATTTTCCAGCGTTCTCGTCAGATCCAGATCACGTGCCGGCTTTTTTTCTAAATCACCCAGTTTAATTAACTTTGCTTGCCGTCAATACATGCCCTCCTCACTGACCTCACAGTCTTTCACAAGCTCCTGCCAATAAGCTAGAAGTTGATGTGGCACTACCATGTGGCTAGTTTCTCGTCTCGCTTGCTACAGAAGCTCTAAACAAAAGGAACAGTCCCTTCATGCTAAACATCGACTGTGTCGGCTCCCTGTGGAGCACGGCCAATACAGCCCCTTCTGCACTGGGTAAGAGTTGTGCTGTTGCATGTTGTGGCTCTAGAAGCAGCGTGACACGTGCGCCGTCCTCGTCCCGTTTGCAGCGCTCCTGGCCGCGTTGGCGTCGTGCGCCCAGACGGAGATGAAAAGGGTCGTCGGGGACAACGCCACGTTGCCCTGCCACCATCAGTTCTGGGCCGGCGACGCCGCCACCTTGGACATCGAGTGGCTGCTCCTCAAGCCCAGCAGCCGACAGAGGGTGGTGAGTGAGCCCCGGGGACCGCTGGGTTGTGGTGGGCAGTGTCCGCTAACACGAGCGCCGTGGGCCAAGGAGCACCGGTCAGGGACCAGCTGCAACGTTAGCGTCACTAGGCTGACACTAACCCTCCATAAGCTGCCCTTCTACTGGACACGTCAGGTGGTCGGTGCCAACCACATGTTACTCGGGGGAACGCGGCACTAGTAGTAATAATAATAATAATAATAGCTAATGGTCCTTTAGCTGTAGTGGAGGTGCAGGGTCCCACAGTAGCAGACGCATTGAAGTAAAGTAAACTGAATGTGCTAAACTATGTGTTTATATCTTTGGTTTGTACAAAAGGGAGGCCTACTTAAAGGTGTACACCTCGACTGCGTTATAGCGCCCCGGCTCCTTGTGGGTGTTTGAAACAACACAGTAGTGTGGGCGGGTGTGGGGGGGGGGGCGAACAGTGTCAGCCTACGAGCGCTATAGGGGAGGAGCAGAGAGGAACGCAGGCGACTCAGCGCTCATGTGAACACCATGGGGGGGCCACAAAGGGCTGCTCTGACTCTGTGCCCTCCCTCCAGCTGATCACCTACTTCGCCGGGCGGGTGTACGACCCCAACGAGGCCGACCGGGGACGCGTGGCCTTCGCCGGGGACTACCTGAAGGGCGACGCCTCGCTGCTGATCGGCGACCTGCTGCTCGCCGACTCTGGGGAGTACAGCTGCAAGGTGAAGAACGGAGGCACCTACCGCTGGAGCACCGTGAGCCTCATCGTGCTGGGTGAGTGGTCATGGCAACCCCCGCCTGCTGCCTGCTGGCCAATCAGAACATCACATTTAGTTCCATTAAATCAGGATTTTACATGTTGCTTCTACTACTTACTGTGTTGGGTTGCTTTTAGGTGATTCTTTTTTGGCAATAAACCGTGTTGTGTTCTGTATGTGCTGTCACTAAGTGATAAAAGTGTGTGTGTGTGCGTGCGTGTGCGTGTGTGTGCGTGCGTGTGTGTGTGTGTGTGTGTGTCTGTGTGCGTGTGTGCGTGCGTATGCGTGCGTGCGTGTGTGTGTGTGCGTGCGTGCGTGCGTGCGTGCGTGCGTGCGCGCGCGTGCGTGCGTGCGTGCGTGTGTGTGTGCAGTGAAGCCGTCCAAGCCCCGCTGCTGGATGGAGGGCAAGCTCCTGGAGGGGGCTGACGTGAAGATGAGCTGCAGGTCTGCCGACGGCTCCGAGCCCATCCACTACAAGTGGGAGAGGCTCCTGGACAGGGGCAGATACGTGGGCAAGCTGCCCCCACTGACCCTCATAGGTACACCTGCGTGTGTGTGCGTCTGTGTGTGTGTGTGTGTGTGTGTGCTACTTTTTAGCACAGCGTATAGTACAGTATAACGTAACAATGTATATAAACAATAATAATAATAATAATAATAATAGTAATAGCAAAATGTATTTTATAATAATATTTATAATTAAAGATAAAACCATCCCACGACCGACTGGGGTCCCCCCGACCATGTAAAATATCTGACCCGTATCCACCCTGCCCACCTGTGTCCTATCAGACCTGAAGAACCCGGAGATCGTGACCCTGAGGAACCTGACCAAGGACGGCGCCGGTCTCTACAAATGCACAGCCAGTAACGATGTGGGAGAGGAGAGCTGCACAGTGGAGGTCAAGATGCACTGTGAGGAGATGCCCGGGGGGGGGGCAGGGGGGGCCCCGGGAAGTGATTTGTCTAAAATCAAGTCCTTTTTAACGTTCTCTGGCCATGAAAAAGTCCTCCTTGCTTTTATGATTGTAATTCCCTTTACTTATTGTGTGGTAAATGTCTTGTCTTGGGGTTGTTGCTGTGGGATGTTGTGGGATGGTTGCTGTAGTGTCGTTGTTTTATACCTTTTCCCCACCGTGGGTCAGTAGAGAAACAGCACAGTTTACTGGTTACTATTCCTAGAGTCCCTACAGACCTTACAAATGTGTACTATAAGGCAAGATGCAGTGGCACGGTTCAACCAATGCAATCCTTATAGCGTGAAGTCAACTGCAATTGACCTCACGAGGACACATGATCACATTAACGACCTTTACATTCTCCACAAGCCCTTAGCAGTACCCGAGTACGCATGTGTTATCAGCATATTATGGTTGGAACGTTGATGGGCGCCATGTTGTTGTCTTGCACTGTAAGCTAATGCTAATGAGCTAATGCTAAAGAGCTAATTCTGCGCTAACCTCCCTGTGGTGGCGTTCTCTGTGTGCTTCTGTTTGGGCAGATGTCCGGGGGATGGGCGTGGTTGCGGGGGCGGTGGTGGGAGTCTCGTTTGGCGTTCTCCTCATCATCCTCATCGTCTGGCTGGTGTTTCGCAAAAAGGAGATGAAGAAATACGAAGAGGAGGAGACCCCCAATGAAATCAGGTTCATTGTCCACAGAATGAGTTCTTTACCGAGCGGAAACAATCCAGCTCTTCTCACACGAAGCGACGAGGGGATTAGAAGGCGAGCCGGCAGCGGTTCCCTCCGAATACCAGCCTCCGCCGCGAGCGCTTGCATCTGTGGGTTGTAACGTCAGCTCCATTTGCACCGACGTGCTCGCGGCCCACTGCAGGCATAGCATAACTGCACCGCCCCACTTCCCCTAGCGGCCCTCCGGCGGTACAGGTTCCAGGTTTGCGTTTACCTCTCTGAGCAGGTTTCTAAACGACGCCTGAACCGCTGGAGCCGTTTGTTACAGCAGCAGGCCTTCGGGTGCGACACTACGGCATCCCTCTGTCTGACTCGCAGCCGTCAGGATGAATTATGTAGGCGCCTGGGGACGTTTTGCTATCAATAATGGAGGCAGCGAGCAGGGCAGGGAAGAGGGCGAGGGAACACACATGCACATACGGAGAGGTAGAAAACACACACACACACACACACGAACATGATCAGGATTTCTAAGGGGATGTGTGTGTGTGTGTGGATGATAGCTGGATGGATGTAGCTCCACAAAGTGTTACTACATGCCCCCCACCCCCCCACCCCACATGATGTCCAGAAGCACACATTGCTTTGCAGTCCATCTGGACAAGAAATAGAAGGAAGGCAGTCAAGGAAAAGGCTTTTCCATTGTTATTTAAGTGCTCTAACCCTGATCTAAATGGATAGTTTCATCCATGGAACATGCTGATAAGTAGCCAGGTTGTAAACCCTGTGTTCTCTCCCTCCCCCACAGGGAGGACGCGGAGGCTCCCAAGGCCAAGCTGGTGAAGCCCAACTCCCTCTCCTCGTCGCGTTCCGGCAGCTCTCGCTCCGGCACGTCGTCCACCCAGTCCATGGTGCACAGCGCGGCCCCGCGGGCGCCGCAGCGCCCGTGCGTGCCCGCCGTGGCCGCCCTCCGGGAGAACGGGCACCAGCCGCCGGCCTTCCCCCAAACCCCGCCCGCCTACGCCCAGCAGGGGGTCCTCAAGACCCCCCAGCCCCACACGCCGCCCACCTCCACGTCCAGCTCCGACTCCAAGCCTAGCCCCCCCCCCAAGCTGAGCCCCGGAAACCTGGCCCGCATGGGAGCCACCCCTGTTATGATCCCCGCCCAAACCAAGGCTTTCCAGACTGTGTAGGAGAGGTCGGGCACGGCACGCAGCCTCAGGACGCCGCTGACCCCGGCCCCGGTAGACTCCCCGCTAGGATCCGCTCACATTAGCTAGCATCTCATCACCATTAGCTAGCATCTCATCACCATTAGCTAGCATCTCATCACCATTCACAGTCCACTCGAACTCTCGGAGAACCTCACGGGCAGGAATGGAAGGCGTTTGTCTACCTTGAGTTTGAATGCCCAGGAACGCGGTGCAGGGACTCAACATATCCCGACATTGTGACTTTCTTCGGTTATATGCGGAGCAGGGATGATGGAAGGGAGAACCCGGACTGTAAAGGGATAAACAGGAGGCGAAAGACTGCTTGACCTTATGGTACCTGGAGAGCTCAAAGTAGGCAGACGGAACAAAACACAGACACGGTGTGCTATCACACAACACCAGTCATTCCTCACTCTCACTTGGCTTTCACTAATTGACCCTTCCCCCCCGCCGGCTAGTTTACATTCACAGTTGTATGCTAGGCCAGCAGCATGTTGACTAATTAACCCAACGATGTCATATAAAGGGAATTTGTGGCTTTGATTGTACAAAGACTTTACTGTAGGTTAAGAGAGATTACACGTTATAAATACTAGTGATTCCCTCTGTCACTGATTCCTGTGTGCTGATTGTAAAATACGTGTGCTCACGTGCTCATGTCTCCATGGGTATGTCCCCTGCTTTCAGTGTAGAGACTGTAGCTACAACACAGTCAACTTCATTTCAACGGCAAAGAAAAATCTAGAATTGAATTGCAGGATTCTTTTGAGAAGATTGTTACAGGGTTTGAACACAAGGCCTTCTAGAGATCTGTTTTACAGTTTTTATTTCATTTATCAGATTTGTTTTATCAGAGAATGAACCTCTTAAGAATGTGAAGCGTGATGTTTTGTGTACAGTATTTTCATGGATTTAATAGCTTGAGCTCTTCACAATAAAACCTTCTCTTTTGAGGCTAGAAAAGATCTTTCAATATAGACAAAACATAGGATCCACCTCTTAACACATTAGTACCTATACAGCGATCCTAAGGGGTGCCTTGTGTATCAGAAATAGCTCTACAGAACACTGCATGACAAATGAACTGGCTTTTGTTAAAACTGTGAGTTAAGGAAACTTTAGGTCAGAGTTGACCTGCCAGATTGTGCACACAGACCTCCAGGACAGCATGAAGTCCTGCCCTGAAAGGACAAACCTGAGCCTGCCCTGTTCCCACCTCTCCTCCACAGCTCTAAGGTCAGAGTCAAAGAATAAATATGTTTTTGCTGCATTCAAGCCAAGAGGCAAAGAGGCAACTTCAAATGATCCTTTTATCTAATGACAGCTTGATTGAAAGCAAGGGTACATATTCCTTTCAACTTCACTTCAAAAGTCTTTCTGTTGTGTCTAATGAATATAGAAATACAGAATACTGCTCTCAGTATTAAGTGATTTCATCTCAGTGACATCCCTTCCAATTAGCCTTGACAAAATACAATGCATGTCATGAATGCCGTGTCGAAAAAGTTTGTGATCAGCAATGCTGCTCTGTGCTTTCAGGAGAATGACACTCCTTTTGCAAAACAAGTGGTTATGTTTTAAAACAGGTTTTATAATGACCTGCTTTATTCCTATGATATTGGACTATCAAATTAATAATCAATTTGTGAATGTCAGCCACCTTCAAAAAGAAATAAATGGGGAAAGGAATGTTTTTTTTAACACAAGACATCTCAGAAACAAATGCCCCAATAGAATGTTTTAGTGATAATGTGTTTTTGTAGGCCAAAAAGCAGATTTGTAATGGAAGTTTTGCTGTGTAGCAAACTATGCTTACGATATTTACACGTTTTGTAATATAAGCGCCACAAACCAATACACCTTTTTACAATTTTTGAACCACACACAATTAATATAAAGCACATACTGTAACAGATTCAAAATCCACAGCTGAGATATAAGCAGGTGTAACGTAAAACTCTCACAGGCTTATGTTAACCACTGGGGGGAAAAGCATTGGAATTCTAGCGAGGGAACCCGTAGCTGAAAAATGCTAAGTCACTTCTGGGTTTTAAAACTGCAAACAATAACAATCTATTGTCAGTTTAGTCATGGTCCATTACCAGACAATAGATAGCAAGTAATTTGTCTCTGGTGCTTCTAGCTTTCTACAACAGGTTCTTGTTGTAGAAAGACCGCAGACCTTGAGATAAATTGTGAAGAGATTACGCAAGCCCTATTTGAACTTCCCACCAGACCCCTAAGAAGTTAATTGAGCAAGGCCAGCTAGATGAATAAATTAAGTTCTTACAGCAGTTTGATGTGGCAGTAATAGAGCCAATGATTGATTTTCTTTTTATCCAGGTCTGCTGAATTCACATTCAAATCGCCCCTTTACCTAACAGCGTAACTGCTGGAACAGCTTTTGTGCGGAATTGTCACGCTTCTCATTGAAATGTCTCTGCTGTTAAATGATAAAAAAATTGTGTCGAGTGTCGGGTGTATTGGGCTTTAACAGGCTATAATATGGCAACCATAAATACTATCTATCTTTCTTTAACTCCATTTAAAATGGACATTGTGCTGCTGCAGCTAGTATAGTAAAACATACATCTTCATTAGTGTTTATTCCAGAAAGAGACATTAGTATCGGACAATGGGTACTACGAGGTTGATACCATTGGTGTCATGCCAAGGTAAATAGAAATGTAAGGACTAAAATTCCCTTATAAACACAGATGAATGAAGGTTATATGCATGTCATAGATACTTAACTAGAGCAAAAGTTTGTTTTTGACTTAGCTTATATAATATATGATAATCCTTATGTATAGATAAAAGGTAATGGTTATACAAACTGTAAATTGATTTTTAATCCTTGCTTTTCTTTTTCCTTAATGCTATTCATTCTATATAAACTACTTTATATTCTCTTATATTCCCTTCATTTGTGCTTGTACAGAAGTCTTTTGAGCTCATTGCAACCTGTATGGGAACAAAGTGGGGCCAAAAAGGATGATTCTGTTCTAATGCTCATAATATCATCATGCTTTTATGTTACTTTGGGTAAACAAAACAAAAAAAAACATGTACATAAATTCACCTATTGCGTGAAAAATGTAAATTTGTACAGTATAAGTATGGTTGTTTTGTTTTTTAATAAAATTTTTGATGGAGAAAAAGAGCATGTAACTAAGTTCTTGATTAATTTAGTACAGAAAAACGTTTGTTTTACACTTCTTGGAGGAGTCTGTGTGTATTTTAAACATTGTGCATTGAATCAAATTTCTTACTGGATAAAAGCTGTTCCTGTGCATACTGTCGTTTTTTTATAGCCTACTTTAATTCAGCTGACAGAACACATGCATCTCTATCATTACAGAAACCACATTTAAAACTCCATATAGGCCCTACTGGAGCTGGGTGACGCAACAGTAGGCGACTTGATTTCGTTATCGGCAAGGCTTTCCAACTGTGTGTTTTATTTAAGGAATTTTATATTTCAGTCTTCCAATTTTATATTCCAGTCTTCTTTATTACTACGAAGCATTTAATAAGACGTTTGGAATGCTGCTGTATAAATAAAGGTTTACTTAGAAAGGTTAAAAGCACTGTATGCACTGTAGTATTAACCAAGGCCATACCGTGATAGCTGACCCTGAAGCGATTAGTCAAGGCAGAAGTTACTGTTCCCAATCTCTTACTTGTTATATTGTATATTTCAACCATATGCTTGTTTTAGACCATGGCCTGTTAAAGAATATCATATTCACGGCTTTCTTGATTTATTGCAAAGCTAATACCGTCCTCTAGCGGTAATAGTATGCAATTGCACCAAGCTGCCGTCGCCGCCAGGGGCTTTAACAGACTTAAGTGCAGTTTAATACCTAGTTATTGTATTACTTTACCGAATATGTCACTACAGAACAGATAGATGTTACTAGACGCTTCTGGCAGTTATTGTGATCTGTTTACTGAACCACTGACATATTTTCTTCAACACAATTGCAGGAGAATCAATGGAATATCCTCCTTACAAGTAAGAGAGCATACGTTTGGTGTCCAGGATGTTTTTTATCAGGTTTCTAACTACAAACACAAATTAGATTTGGTTCGGTATCAGGGGTTAATTATAATCATCATCTTAATCTATTTATTTTGTCTTGTAATTTTCAGGAACTTGATGCACAGCGTATTACCCCTACAGATAATATGTTGGGTAATATTTTTCCAGACAGTAATTACAGTTCATTACCACTAGATGGCAAGCAAATATGTACCATAAAGAGGACGCTGCTGTGGCTGCAGTACGAAAAATAAAAGAAAACCGCTAATACCATTGTAATCATGTAAATGTATTAATTTATTAACTGTATTAATGTGAATTCTCAATATTTTGCACTCTTAAGGGCATTTGATAAATGCAAGTAAAAACTACACAGGTAAGTAGGCCTAGTAAATAAATAGCCATAAAAAAAATCAAAACTACACAAAACTAAACTAAATAATCAAATACGATTATTTCAATTTGGCATAACCCCCTTTTATAGACCTACGTTATTTAACACATAACCACTTATTTTATTTATCATATATAATGACACAATGATGCTTTATTTCATGTTAACGTTTAGTTAACGTTAGCCCCTTTCTGGTGCATGGATATATTTAACGTTATGCTTTATGCTGGCAATCTTTGATATATTTATGTTCATGCAGATATGAATCGCCTATGTGTGCACATGTATGCTTTTAAATGCAATTGTAATGACCGTGTGTCTGTGTTTAAATATATATGGTCTCTTTGTAATCTACATCTTTGGCAAACGCTTGAATGACATTGGTGCTTAAACTGCGGTGCCGTAGCCCGTGACGTCAAACTGCACTGCACCGGGTTTTGATATTATGACTTTGTCAACCCGCCTTGATTGTTTCGCTGCCACATTTCTGCCCAACTTTGTTGTCGATGTCTAAGATACAACAGTCCACGAAGGTGTGCGTGTCTGCCAGGGGGAGGGGCAGAGAATGTTGGGAGCCTGTGCGAGCGGTAGGGGGAGGAGTAGAGCGGAAGGCGAGCATCTCGACACGCACGCGCGGGAGGGGCGTGTGCTCTCTCTCAAGTTCCAAACCAAAACAGCGTTTTTCTACTGCGCTTCTAAAGGGCTATTCCCCTTTTATTCCCGACAGGTGTGTCCCTCATAGGTTTGGTCAATGTGAGGGAACAATTCACACGAGCTGTAGTGTGGTACACAATATGTTAATACGCAGTTGAAGAAACACAGTTACTCATGTCTGCCTGTGTGCCCACACACAAGCAAAGAAAACAGAGGCGAAGGCCCGTGCGTGCACACACACACACACACACACACACACAGGGTGCAGGCACACACACACACACACACTCAGGGTGCAGGCACACACACACACACACACACAAACAAGCTCCAGGTACTGCAGACAGCTCGCGATGACAAATGCCCCCACTCTGTGTGCGTGCTTTGTATCCCTATAGACCATAGGGTGCTGTAGCTGGGCAGCGCATCTGAGCAGGTGTGCACAGCGGCAAGACAGGCGGGCCCGGGGAGAAATGGGTCACTGTGAGAGTCCACTCCATAGGACGGCAGCGAGGAGCCAGGGAGGGTCTTCCCACCGTGTGTGTAGAATAAAAAAGGGGTGGGCTGAGGGGAAAACAAGATGAAACTGAGAGGGAAGAAAGACTTAGACCGCAGATCCAACAGACCTCAGTGAGAATGGGCTTTAATGCGGGCATCCGATGGCTAACGCCGGCCTTTGGCGCACCTCCAGCGCCGCGGGCCCATGATGCTTTCTTGTGATACTGTCGGGCTTAGACAGTTATTGCGGGCGTCACCATGGTCCAGAGTTGCGCCGGGGTCCGGCAGGGCTGTCACCTACGGATGTCGTCCCTCCGGAGGAGGTTGGCCTTCCACAGGGTCAAGTGAGTATGGAAGTAGTCATATGTTATGTCTCGGCACTGCTCAGTTATTGACCCGTGGACCCGGTGCGGCGCTGGTGAACGCAGCTGCATCTCAGGGTGTTTTCATTCACTTCTTTCTTTGCAACGTGAATTTGCTATCTGGCCTAAAATTAGGCCTCAAGCTGGCTACTCTTATTACTATCGTTTGTATCTGATTTGTCAAAATACATTTGGCACCCAAAATTTGACAACAAAGTTCAGTCTGATATGAATGAAACCACACAGAACAATGAACAGTGCTGTTTGTTTTTCACTTGAGCTAATGCTGTTACGGCTTTGGTACTGTACATATATACCTGAAAGCTCTGAATACCCATTGTTTTTCCTAGCAAATGCGCTAAACAATAACTATGTGAGCTAACATGTGGTTGTATATTTACACTTTTCTATTCAGGGCTGACAATGTGGCTGGTAAGCTAAGGTAAGGGCTCAAAACTTTTCTAAAAAGCATTTAGTGCTGAGAAAGATTTTAAAAGTCCAGTGAAATCCATACAATAGCGTCTCCAAACACTGACCTTCTCAAATTAAGGAACGTGTGCATTTTTTGGGGGGATTTATTTAACCTTTATTCCGTTTCATTCCCCAAGTGAGTCCTGGCCAAGACAGCTGCAGCCATTAAGGATTTGTTGAGGTTGTTGTTTGGATAGTACTGGCCAGGTGCATAGTCACCTCTAGCAACCTGAGCCTTACTGTAGCATTATTCTAGCAGATTGCCTGTCCCAACAGAGCGAGGGGGGGGGGGGCCTATGTAAAACCAGCTTTGCCGCAAAAAAATCCACGTAGCACCTCCTTTACACATTCAAAGGCAGCA
>JAOEHI010023668.1:0-16446 GCA_025447815.1 Percopsis transmontana
TTTCCACTGAAAATGTGTATTATTTTTCCTTACTTCTGTTAAAATCTGATTCACTACCATTGTTTCTCATGTTTTTGTATTTATGTTATATTTATGTTTTGGATTAAAGCTTAAACTTGGTTGAGAATCCTTAGTTCTGTAGACTCCCAGCAGTGCCAAGGAACAATGTCAGGGGGGACACCCCCACTCAGATAGCCTACTTCTTTTGAAAATTATGTAATATTGAGTTATATATTTTATGCTGAAAAGTGTAGTGATTTCAAGAGTCAATTAGACTGTAAATGAATCAGAATGAGTTCATGTTACTGATAAGCTAATTGTAAACTACATACCATCCATCTTGTGTTGCTTTCAACCCTCTCTTCAGTTAGCAGAATGCATGATATGCTCTTAGGCTATAAATGTGACTTATTGTGCTGGGAGTTTGTGAATGGATGGCTGTATTTTTTGTCTAGTTTAACAAATGATACACAGCTAGTGAAAAAGTTTCCAACGAGAGAGACACGTGAGACCGACGGGGGAGGGGAGGATGGGTGCATGACCCTCCCCTCAACAGTGGAACTAGTATGAAAACGTTTCCAGCTGCCATCAGTGACGTCATCAAGATGGGCGTGAATGGGCTGGCCCATCCGCCCAGCCCTGCCTGCCTGGACCAAAGCGCCACAGTTAACGGAGCTTAGAGGAGAGGAAAGCCGTAGCTGTCTTTAGGTATCAAGGAGGACGTCTTGCAGGGTGGCTTCCAGCTATCGCCGCAGCTGGTACCACAGAGTATCTAGAGGAAATCTCAAATAAGCCCAAGTAAGTTTTCGTAATATGTATTAACTATTTCAGCCTTGAAAACAAAACAAAATCCTTTATACACTTTCATAGTTTTGCAATATATTTCTTAAATACTTCTTAAACAATCACTGAAACTGTGAAGGATTAATCGTGTGAGTCCTTTAGAAACATGCATCTGACATGTAGGCCTAAATGTAAACATTCTGTGACCTGACATTTGACCTTTAAAACCTGCAGGTGCCCTCCAAAGGTAGACGTGACTTAAGGTTATGTCTACTGCATCTACTGAAGTTGAAAGCTATTGCTAGGCTTCTTACATTCCAGGGTTTAGACAAAAATTGGTTTAGTAGAACAAACCAATCTACACCTTTTACATTAAATATATGTTAAGTATGTTTCAACTGTGCTAACCTTTTCAGACACTGAGCCAAAGCCAAAGGATTACTTCTGGTTCAGTCAAGTTGTGACATCTTGTTTTCCACTTTAAACCAAAGGAAACCAGAAGTTCCTTGATGTGTTGTTCTGATTGGATGTTACTAAGCAACATCTTTATTTGATAGGATTTATAAGTCTGGAACAAAAACCCAAGACATAATTCATTTATTTTCTGTAGCCTATACAAAAAGTTGAGGTTGGATAATTGCAGATCAGATGTTGTTTGCTTTCCTTAAAGTGCACCTTTTATCTTGTTTAAGTAATGACAAACAATAGTGGTTAGGTAGGTTAGTTTTTCAGTGTGAGCAGACCCAGAGCTTCTGGGCATTATTCCAACAGAGGACGGTTCATTTTGCAATGTGTAGCTGTGTTTTCCAGCTTGTGTAACTACTGCCACGTTACAACATGGAAAGACGATTCCTGAGATTGAGAGGTTTTTCTCGGCCAGATGTTGCTTTGACACAAAGCGAAAACTCTTTGTGATATTTTGTGACCATGCTAAAGGTATAGCTTTAAGAGGAGATACCCTAGTGTCACTGTATAGACTTATGATCCATGTTCACAGCCACTGTGAAATTGAAGTGAGTCAGTTTAAAATGTACACCAGTAATAATGCCTGATCACACCACCACTGCTAAGGTTCAGTTCATTAAAAAAAAATCTTTACAGTTATTTGTGGTCAGGCTTCAAGGGACACATAGGAGCAGGGGCCTGACTATTTTCTTTTGGTATTTTGGCAGGTGTCAGGGATTTAAGGATTTAAGGGAAATATTTGAAACGCATCTACATTGATTTCTTGCTTTTTACCCTGTATTTAATGTCATTAGTCATCATCTGCATCTGACATACAGTAACATGCTCTATTCATTTTTTCTATTTTTCACAGTACCGCCATGATGGATACTCACAATCTACCGTTCTGGTTAGTGTTCCTGATAGTTTGGTTGGATCTGGGCCTTTCTCAATATGAACACCTGGGCTATCTACCTGGCTACCCAGAGCCTGAAATAGAACAGTATGTTGCTCCGCAACTGCCGCCGGATACACCCCGCATTCAGCTGCGGTTGGCGGGGGAGAAACGCAAGCATAACGAGGGTCGTGTCGAGGTGTTCTACAACGGCGAGTGGGGCACTGTTTGCGATGACGACTTCAACATCCACGCTGCTCAGGTGGTGTGCAGGGAGCTGGGCTACCTGGAAGCCATCTCATGGTCACCCTCCTCTAAGTATGGGAAAGGAGAAGGTAGGTTGGCAGCAGCTACTCTGGGTTTCCCAGTGGTCATAGTATTGTCAGGATCTAAGGGCAGGATAGTCTAATGGTCTAGGTGTTGGACTCTCAGCCGGAAGGTTGTGGATTCGAGCTCCAGAGTTGGCCTACCTGTAAGCATCCTTGAGCAAGAGGCCTAACCACTATCTGCTCCATGTAATAGCACCATGTAATTGTAAATTGCTTTGGATAAAAGCGTCTGCTAGAATGACCTGATTGTAATTATCTAACTTAATTCCAGCTGTTGCATTTTCCTGATAAATGCTGACCAGGTATTCACCTCAAAACTAAGAGTTGACAGCCTGAGTAGTGAGACATGTCAAATATAACAAATTTCAGAAGAAGGTTAAACTTTATAAATATCTCCATGGAAGAATGGGATGTTGTATTTGAGGCATCCAAGCTAATACTAAATAATTTACCTAACTCGGTAGAAACAAATAGTGGAAGTATGACGATATTGGAATTATTATGTTATCTTTAGGATTGTTAATATATATTTATTCCAACTATTAAAGTGTTGTGTTCCTCCCAATGGAAGAAAATGTAGCGATGACCTGAATGTGTTCTGCTTTATCAGGACGGATCTGGTTTGACAATGTGCACTGCAATGGCAAAGAGAAGAGCCTGGCGCTGTGTTCCTCCAATGGGATTGGCGTGTCGGACTGCAAGC
The DNA here is from genome assembly GCA_025447815.1 of Percopsis transmontana. Taxonomy (NCBI): domain Eukaryota; kingdom Metazoa; phylum Chordata; class Actinopteri; order Percopsiformes; family Percopsidae; genus Percopsis; species Percopsis transmontana. The sequence continues at coordinate 3,155 of JAOEHI010023668.1, forward strand.
ATACTGAGGATGTAGGAGTGGTCTGCAGTGACAAGCGGATCCCCGGATTTAAATTTATCAATACTCTGCCCAACCACGTGGAGGTAAGCAATAACACCTACACCTAGTCTGACAAATAGTATGTTACGTACCTCAAAATTACCACATTTTACTTCATGACCGCTATTAGGCATTTGGTAGCTCAAGCTGCTGTCAGCTCAGCATACTGGGAATTTTTGTTAATCCTGTGTAATGGTATGTCATAAAAAATATATTGGAAATATTATATCATATTATGTCATATCATGTAATTAAGCAAATTAATTAAACTGTAATTATGTAAACTTTTTCATAATGGCAGCCAGGAACATTCCTGTGCTGAATGCCATATGTGACAGTGTTTATTAATGACTTATTCCTTTACATTAATAAGTGAATACGTGTTACCCATAAACGTATATCTCTATCTGTTTGTTGGAATAATATGTTATTAGATTAAAATCGTACAGGTTGTTTGTTCATGGTCATGTCAAAATCTATTTTATGGACAGTGGAACCATTCGGTTGAAACCAACGGTGGAAGCCACTTTAGCTGTCTATCTTAATAATAGTCATTTGTAAATCACTGCCTGTTAGTGTGGCAGAGAAAGTGAACTAGTAATTTTGAGGCGTTACGCTTATGACTGTAGAGGTGTTTCGCAGGATGTTTAAAGACTCCGCTAAGCAACTCTTTTTTGGATGGCCAATAAGCACTAAGCTAATAGCCATCAAAAGCAGAATGTTATCTATCTGCTTTCACATTCCAATGTTATGAGCAAACAGCAGACTTTCACTCACACACACTCTCTCTCGCGTCTCTAATGTGTCTCTGTCCTATTCTGTCTCACTGTTTAAAGTTCTTATCATATTGTGTGTATATTCTGTGTAGATAGCCTTCATATCTGATTCAACTTTCAAAACTAGAGTCTGATGAATTCTTATGTCCAGAACTGTATTTAGTGCTGTGTTGATTCCAACCTTGTGCTGTACAACAGTGGTTCATTAAAACAACCCTAAACGCCATTGAATGCATGGAACAAAACACATTTTATACAAGGTACACTCTTCAATTCCAGATGTCCAGAAATCCAAATATCAGCCTCAGCTCATTATTTGGGCCCTATCTTACATCCGGCGCAAGTGTCTTTGCTAGTTTCAGACCGACGCAGTTGTCATTTTCCCGTCCAGTGCCAATTTTGTTTAAATAGAAAATGCACTTGCACCCATCTGAGTGCCCGTGGGCGTGTTGGTCTCAAAATTAGATGTGGTCAGACGCATTGTTGGTGCATTGCTATCTTGAGGCAGCAGAAAGCGATTGTGTGATTCAATAAAACCTGGTCTGAAGTCAATGGCGCAGTATTTCACTGTTATTTTAAGTGTGCATTATGAAGATATTAATATGCGCCTACATATGGAGGTGCACAATGCGCTTACCCTCTGTTTGTTACACACACAGGGACGCGCAGCAGCGCACTATGCAAATGATTTAAAAAAGATTACAATGTGAAAGATTATTATTGTGTACATCAAGATATTTTATCCTGCTGGAATCCTGCTGTTGCCGTAGATGGTCTTTCTTCTTTCTTAGTACTTGGCAAATGCGCCATAATAATAACAATCCGCCAAGGTGCAAGCGCGCCTGGCTTTTAAAGGGAATAGGACATGACAATCTGATTGGTTTATTTTTTATTGGTTTACGATGCGCCTGGCACTGCAACCAAACTAGCAAAATTGGACTTGCACCATGCGCTTTAGACCGCGCGCTTAGATTGTTAAAATAGGGCCCTTTATGTTTGAAACTCTGTGTACATGGCTGTTGGGGAAGGAGTAGAGAGGAGTGCCATAAAAAGCATCTTGTGGATGATTGACAGCTGTACGTGTAAACTCATAAAGAATGCAGTCAATCCCATCTTCTTAAGGTTTACAAAGGCAAAAGGTACAGGTTGTGCTTATCCGGATAGTGCGGCTGGAAGGATCTAGACGTCTGGAGTCAAAACCTCTGTGGTGTCTACAACTGGGATAGTAGTGGAGACTCAGCTTTTCCATTCTCTTGGATATGGAATGAATGTAGGCTTTCACAGTATAAATGCACTGCCAGGCCCCAGACCAGCAGACCTGGCCTTATCATCTGGAAGTGGTCATGGAATGACTCACTTAGGCAAAAAACTTCTGTTGCCTGGGTTTGGGTGATGGGGGTTATGAAGTGTTAGGAGTTTGAACAGTGCCTCATCTTTCCAGTTTCATTGTATGGTACAGGTGTTGTTAGCTTTAGCATAGTTGCCAGCCAGTCAACCACAAGGAAATCACTAAGAGGGCATTAAGAAGGAGGTGAAACATGAAGCCTCGCATACACGTGCTGCTGACCTTTTGTCCAGATTCCTCTGTGAATGCCTTGTTGTCCGCCATTGTTAAATTTTAAGAAGAGGTGTTGCTTTTTAGTGTTCGGGCCAAATTTCTCATGGTGTTTAAATATAACTGCAGAACATGCATTGCCTGTAGATGATCAATGGAAGACGTTGTTTGTGGTGAGCAGAGCATATGTTTTTGATGGAATCCAGTTATACTGCATATAGCTTGCTCTCTTAGACCACTAAACAACACAGAAGGACGCCTAGTGTTCATTTGCTGTTAAATTTGCTGTTGAATTTTTTCCTGTGTTTATTTGTATTTTGGTCACAGTTTGAGGTGTGTCTTCCCTGAACATTAATGTAGTTGAATGATCTGACCTGTGATTATTCACATGTACTACATTCAATTTAAAACCACTTTCCAGATTCAGAAAATTCCTGGATTTATGAAATGTGAGTTTTGGCAGTGCCCATTTCTTCGCTTGTTTGACACACTGTTACTGTTACTGTAAATACAGGCTTTATGCTGGCAGAAATACTGTGAGATTTCTAATTAAGTATCAGGCATTAGTTCACGTCAACAACAACGTCAACAACGAAAATTAGTATGCAATTCATTAGAGAGGTGTTAGTTCAAATGCGTGGCAAAATGTCAAGAGTGGCAGAGCAATATATCAATCCTTTTCATTGTATAGCAGTGATAAGTAGCAGAGCAAATGTGGAGAGAAATTGAAAATTATGTTGATAAATTATCCTGGCCCTCTACTACTACTACTGTTGCATTTAAAAAAAAATCACAATTTTCACACTCAAGTACCTCATTTCTAGGTAGGCCAAGGCTAATTTTCTCTACTTTAATAGTAGATTAATTTTCATTATTAATAGTTTAGAGGCCAGTTTATCTTCACAAATTGTTGCTGCAACATTTTGAAGTAAAACAATGCAGGTTAGCCTTGTCGACTAGGAGCATTGATCTCTATTTAGGACCCCAACCTGCTCCTAAATGTATTTAGAAGTATTTAATATTAAGTATTGTGGAGGTGAATTTCCTTCCCTTCTGTCCCCCAGGTAACATATAATACCCAACTTGTTACTGCTAATTTCACTTTGATGTACTAAAACTACTAAGTATTCTGTGGCAAATTAAACCTCAACTACATACTGTATATACTGTATTTAGCTCTAGTGACCCCATATACCATCAACAAAAGCTTATTTCCATAACTAATGCAAAATTATTATAGGAGAGTGTATAATCTCATCATGAATGGTTTAATGTTAATATATTGTATTCCAACTAACATCTCTGAGTAGAAAATGGGAATATATTTCCAATTAGGTCATTTAGCAGTTGCTTTTATCCAAAGCGACTTACAATTACATGGTGCTATTACATGGAGCAGATGGGGGTTAGGCATCTTGCTCAAGGATGATGCTTACAGGTAGGCCAAACTCTGGGTCTTGAACCCATGACCTTCCGGCTGGGAGTCCAGCACCTAGACCACTAGACTATCCTGCCCCCCATATTTAAATGCGTGTCTGTTTAACATGTTAACCTGCTTTATTCTGGGACATGTACTAATGATCTGACTGTTTTGGCCTTAGGAGGGCATGACTTTATTTTAAATTCTCTTTCATTTATTTTTAAACATTTGCTTCATTCCCTTGTTCCTGTACTTACTTTTATAAGTACTTTACAAAGAACCACAGACTCACCTCAAGCAGAGTTAAAGCTTCTATTTTCTCCCTCTTAAGTAATTTTTTCCTCTGCGCCTATACAGGTCAAATACTTTCCGTGTTCTACTGACTACACCCAACCATGTTGTGGTCGGATGTCCTGAATTGCTTTCTCAGCACAATGGTACCATGAACAGGACTTAAAGGATTTGTCAGCTATTCATGCCAAGATTTGCATTACTATTTGAATTGCTCTCGCATAACCGATAGATATTTCTGTAGCTGTGTAACAGACCGTGCCCCAAGGCAATGTTTCCTACAGTAGAACAAATAGACATTTCATTTTAATTGTTAAATCATGCACTCCACCTATTACAATAGAAAGAAGTCACTTGTAGCGTATGTTGTTTTCTATCAAAAATGTATGTTTTAGTGAGATAAGCGTGAATTTCTACAGCTGACTGATGCAGGATAATATTGTACATATATTGTATGGTTTAGTTTGTATATGCATTGTATTGGATTGATATAAGGACAGATACAGCATAATCATGTTACATGTGACTTACATTACACCAAAGCATTTTAGTTAAAGTTACACCTACCACTTTTTCATATAAATACGTTATTTATCACTGACATTCTAGTTGCGTTTCTGACCGATTTTATAATCTGGCGTCTAGGTGTCCAGATGTCTAGAAATCCAAATCAAACAGTAGATAGGATAGACTGATATTTATTAGATAATATCATTTTATTATAGTAATTAGCTAGTGATTTACCATTTCATAAGAGAGCATCATAGCCATTGGCTAATTTTGTTGTTGCCGAGGTGTGCCTCATACGATGACACCCCCACATGAGGCACTGTTTGGTTTAAAAATAAATAAGCCTAAAAGCACACCTCTACAGATACCTACTGTAGGTATCGCCAAGATACTCAAAAATGTTCAAGATTTTAGCTTTAATGTTGTTGTAGTTGTCAGCAACCTCTATGTCACCAGCCAACCTGTTGCCAGAAAAGAGATATGTAAAGAAAGAAAACATACATATAATTATGCCAGTATTGTATAAAATATTTTTAGTGGGGTGACTTGATGTTAGCAAATGCGATTATCTTGTACTTTCAGTTGAAACAAGCGGATAAAACTGGTACCGGTACAACCCATAAGCACATATTTAAATTTTCATTATCTTTTTGTGCCTTACATTACATTTCTTTACATGTTATCTTACTTTGCTATTAGATCTTAAATTCCATTTTCAGTTTTTTTAATGAAACATCTGTTTTTAATGTCTTAACTAGCACTTTTATTGGCTTATCATTGATTCAATTTGTCTATTGACTCAATGAATAATCGTTTGTCTTTTTATCACATTGGGGGGCGTGAATATTATGTAGTTCCCCAGAACCGATCTCACAGATTTCTAGAGAACGGTATGAGCCCAGGAGCTCAGTAGGCAGAGGAGTAGAGAGGAGTACATTAGAGTAGTAGAGAGGAGTACGAGCAACTCAGTACTCTTATGCACTTTCGAAGTTTCTAACCAAAACAACTGTGTTTTTGTAATGCTGGTTTCCACCACAAAGATAATTAGGGGTACAAATCGTGGAGTGTAGCCTAACTTTAAATATGGAGTTAACTTAGACCATGATAATTTAGTAAAGTTAAATGAATATTGCATAACTGAGTACAACTGTAATTACACATAACCTAATTCTGAATAGCATAGATGGCCCAGTTCTGTTCAGTTCTGAGGATTCTAGTCAAGATTAAAGGTGGTTTTTGTAGTTCAAGATCTTTATTGGAACCATATGTTCAGCGTTGTTTTTGCTGGCAGAGGTTTACTTTACTGTGTGAAGTCATGAAGTCACTATTGGCCATGAGTCATGTACATTTCTTTTCTGTGGACTTGATGTCAAGCATCATTCATCCCTAATGTGAACAGAAAAACTATGGGACCCTCTACATCAGTCTTATCTTCTGCCGATACAGTTCAAAGCTGTTACTTAAGATACACAGGGGAGCATCTGTGTTTGACATTTTATCCATTTAGCTAATGATGATAATACGTGAGTCTGTCGTGGTGAATGTACAGAAGCTGACGAGACTAAAAATTCTTGATGGAAATATTTAGTCTACTTTTGCAAGTATAGAATCTGTTCCTTTTCATGGGTTACATATTTACATAATATTTTAAGACTTATCCTTTCTTAATCCCTTTGTTAGACAAGCAATACATATTAAGAACTACTTTAGAAGGAAAATAAGCAGAGTGTCAGAGACTTTGGATCTGTCAATACATTCATTTTGTTCTACATGTTGCATTTAGCTCAAAGTGTGTGGTGAATCAGATGATTCATAGCTTGTTCCCCAGCTGTCCTTTATAGTTAGTTATGCCCTCTGGAGGGTAGCCTAGACTACATGACATCAGAATCCCAGGCATACATCATGCAACTAAGTTTTGCTCAAACCTCTGCCTGAGTGAATCCCAGAATTCAACACTCCATTCCATAGCCGCACATATTACTAATCTTTATGTTTGTCTCGAGACTTCATTTATCTTTATCTTCTTTTGTATATTTTCCATTTGACTGTGACAACTGTGGTGTATTCCAAATATAATATAATATAATATTAGGTTGTAGGCCTACAGTGTTCAGGAAGTATGCAAAATTATATTACTACCTAATTTCACAGTACTAGGCCATACACATTTCTATATAGCATGGTCCATATTGCCATGCCATGATCAGAATGCATCATGTGGAATGTCGAGAATTGAAGGAACTGTAAATATCGTGGAATTATTCATCTTGGAAACGTGGAGCAGTTTCTGGGAATCAGTGGTAGCCCTAACCTATTTGGTCAAACTTAGCCCACTTGATGGCTTTTCCATGTGTGCCAAACTTCCTCTTGGACAAACCAACCAGGAAAGAAAGACCCGTCCCCAGAGTGCAACACATGTAAAAAAAAATCTGTACTACATTTCTACAACCCTGCTACAGTTTGAAGCCATTTTCAGGCTGTTTTCTAGAACACATGCATGTGTGGAACATCTAAACCCTAAGCAGGAAATGAATTAGGAGAATTTAGATGCCGGGTGGCTATGGGGCTATGAGGGAGAATTAAAGCTGATACAAGCTGGACCCGAAATAAAATGAACAGAATGGTCTTTAATAATATGAGACCATAAGCACACAGTGGGGCCTGTGCAAGGGATACTGACTGTACAGTATATACATAAGCACGCCATGATTTGTTGGCAAGAATTTTGTTTATCTCGCATAGACTGGGTCTATCTGAGAGAAGGAAAGTGTGTATTTTCATACAACCATCAGACATTTGATCTCCAGTGCATTTTGAGGGCAGATCTCTGTCAACACTTCAGTATGGTTTATTTACAGTACACATCTAATTCTCTTCTTGTTTGTTTCAAAAGAAACCAATTACACGGATCCTCCCCATGACTTTTGGTTGCTTCTTATTTCTCACGTTTCTTACTGGACTATGTACAGCATTTCCAGACAAGGTCACCATAGCCACATTTCCTGTCATTAATTATGTTCCATGATTTCAGGCATATAAAGTTTCATGTTCATGACATTCCAGACCTTCTGCTACTGACCAGAATAGTTAATGTGGTAATATATTGAAGGGAATTACAGTTTTTTTAACTGTAATTGCGTCTGCCCTTCCCTGGAGGAAAATAACAATTTAGGAAACCTTCCCTTTTCATTATTTGTTCCGTAGGACTTTGGGTTTTGACCATTTAGGCTATGTGTCTTTACCAGCCTATCTGCTCAACAAGTGGAAACCCCTGCCCCCCTTCCACCAACACACACCCAGCCAAACTGGGCCAGACTTCATGTCCAGTTTTGGCACCCAGACATATCCTGTATACTGGCACTGAACTAGTTTATCTTACAGTACATGCTCATAGTGGGCTCCTGAACAACTCAGTTCCCCTCTTCTTTGGCAGTTTGCTATTTCAGTGCTGCTATATCTGACATTTTGAATATGCAAATAAATGAAACCTTGGAGGCAAGTCATTTTGGTCTCATGTTTGAATCCACAACTTCAGTTTAGATCCCTTCCTTGAAGGTTTGGTAAGAAAGGTCACAGGCTTAGATTCCCCCTACTGGACTTTGCGTCTTTACAGTGCAGTGTTTGTACACCTTTCTTCACCAACTGCTTTCCATAAACATCCGCTAAAACAAGCTAGTGTGTTACCATGAAACCCCTTTTCATACTTTACTTTAACAGCCAAACAGAGCAGTGCAGCTGGTCACAGTGTTTCACATTATGAGGACAATTTACTGTAAAAGTGTTTGGGTGAACTGGAGAACGATTATGACTGTGTGTGTGCAGTTGGGTCAGGGAGGTTGTGGGTCTTTGATTGCACGTTATGTAACACAGGAAATGCACATTCCACACTGATGTGATGTACAGTGTAGCCTGTTTACACCAGTGGTTCCAGAAACAAAAGTATTGCTAAGTGTCCATGTATGTGTCACAAATATAATAACATGGTCAATATAGGATATTTCTGTTTGGAAGATATAATTATTGAAACGTATATGGTATGTGCATACACGTACTGTACATACATTAATTATTAAACCTACATTTTCATCAAAATCAGATGTATTCCTTATTCTTCATATTAATAATTGGAATCTTTATTTCCTTGTTGTTTACAGAATCTCAATATTCAAGTGGAGGACGTTCGTATCCGGGCGGTGCTGTCATCATACCGTAAGCGCATTCCTGTGACCGAGGGCTATGTGGAGGTCAAAGATGGAGGCAAATGGAAGCAGATCTGTAACATGGAGTGGAGCCAGCTGAACAGCAGGGTTATTTGTGGCATGTTCGGTTTCCCAGGCGAGAGGAAGTACAACGCCAGAGTCTACAAGTGAGTAGACCTGTTTCTGTGTGTTCTGGCTATTAGCAGGGTAGGGAACTGGCATGGGTCAAAGTTGCCCAAATTCCTCTCCCATGGGGAATTTGAGTGCACCTGTAATTGTAAGGTGTTTTGGACATTTTGGGCATTTTGGTTTACTCCAGTCAATAGATTAGATTAGATTATCAATTCTGCTTACATTCCAGTGCATGGGATCTGCATGTGTGATTTGTCCAATGGTGTGCCTTGGATTCGCATTCTAACAGAATAGAGGCAAAACTCTACATGTATACACTACGACAAAACGGGAAGTTTTAAAATACTGTAAAATAATGATACTTTAACTTACACATACTTACACATACAATTTACCACACTAAACAATATGAAGGATTTATAGTCGTGTTTATGGCTCATGTCTCAGTGTTACATTTTACAGTATACCCACACTACATTATAATCATATCACATCATATATCATCATCTATTCTATCCATGTATTTATTAAATGTGAAAGGTGCCACTCCATTACGACCCAATTCTCAGTAGTCAGGTCAAAAAGTTAGAGAACCAATGTTTTAGATCACGTATGCCTCTCTGTATTGAAACCGCTCCCCCCATTTTGTACATACAAGATCAATGCATTCCTCTGAACAGGCTAGCAACTGATGAGAAATATAAATCTTACATTTACATTTGAAAGCCTGTGGCCAAATAGCAGCAGGTGGAGCATGGCAAATCATAACACTGACGAGAACCCTGAATTTACAGTCTGCATAGCTGGGAGGCTTTAGGTAACCTCAGCACAGAATGATGCCTAGCTACTTTCCGTCTACGTGTCTGGCTGCTCCTGCTGTACACTCATGAAACATGCTGGCTGTTTTTACAGGCTGTCTTTTTGCTGTGGCGCTCGGGCCAAGTTCTGCTGCAGGTCTTTCATAATACTGACTTCATCACTATTTCGAAGCTTCTTATTAAGCTTTAAAAGGCATTGTGTGGTAGTTTCCGGGCTTTAGGCAAAGGTGCACTAATCACAGACAAAAAGTAGTGGCCACACCTTAGATTGACTTGCGCCGTGAACTTAATTACAATTAGACTTTTATCCAAAGCGACTTACAATTACATTGTTCTATTACATGGAGCAGATAGGGGTTAGGCATCTTGCTCAAGGATGCTTACAGATAGGACAACTCTAGGGCTTGAACCCACGACCTTCTGGCTGGGAGTCCACTAGACTATCCTGAACTTGCATCGTGCGCCTCGGCTTTGGGAAACTAGTTCCTGAAAAGTCTACCTTCCAGTGTCCAGGCTGCCATTTAATTCAGTGAATAAATATCCATGAAATCTATCATAGCTGTTTGAGCAGTTTGAGCAGATGTAACAGTGCAACAGTGGATTAGAGATTCGTTTTGGATAGTTTCCAGCAAACAGCATTCCTTTAGCCAGGTCCCAAATGAAAAACAAATGCCGTTTGTTTCTTTTTAAACAGTTTTTAATGTACACCTCAGACATGTGGTCCAAAACCTGGAGTACATGCCGTTCCGCAAGCAAGGCTCATTGAACATGTAATATACAGTAGGTTTGCTACTTAATAGCGAGAAAGTGATGAAAGTGAAGCCTGAACGAGAAACATTAACCCCGCTTTGACATCCTTTTTCTAAATCAGGCTCACATGTATGTGTATGACTTCATCCAACTTCATCCCCTTTGATATGGGTTCCATCTATGACATCACCCAACCCAAAATTAGTTAAATACAAGTAAATATAAATCAAATACTGTCATGGTCAAATGTAACACTGTAGGCTATATTTATATTCAAAATAAATGTTGGCGATGACTAATAAGCTAGGACCTCAGGAACATTGTTTCTTACCGTAGGTGTCAGGGTGTCTCATTTTATAATAAATTCACTTTAAATAGTCAATAAGTGTAAACCCACAAAAGCTTTGCTTATCTGCTGTTTCTTCTCACCATGTTTCCAGGATGTTTGCTCGCAGGAGAAAGCCGTCGTACTGGGACTATTCTGTCAATTGTACTGGCAACGAGGCTCACTTGTCTGGCTGTAAACTGGGCCAGGTTGCATTGCTCAAGTCCAACGGCACCTGTGGGGGAGGTCTGCCCACTGTCGTGAGCTGTGTTCCCGGAAGAGCCTTTGCACCAACTCACATGAATGGTTTCCGGAAAGCCCTCCGACAAGAGGTACTGTAGGCCTCCGAGCACCCCATCATGCCCCATGAATCAAACCCATTCAGTACACAGACATTCCTTCGCAAGAAATGCTGCTTCTACTAATGGTTAATGGTTCATTTGTGGAATGATGCACATTCACATACATTATATCTACATGCATTATAATTTACAATATTAAATAAATTATAGAATATTATACAGTTTGTAGGCTTACCCATTGGTTCCCTTGCCAGAATTCCAATGCATGTTTCCCATAGGGGTTTGGATTTATGAAGAAAAAAGGCCTGTGGTTAACATAATAGCTTGCACAATAGCTTGCGCATTTTAAATGTCAATATTTCAAATATTTAAGACTTTAGGAGTCATACACTTCACTTTAGTGAATCACGAGTTATGAGATTCCCTGACAAGAGTTTTCCTCCAGCAGACGAACATCTCTGACAAACCACACAGTCAAATAAGAGGGAATGCGTGCTCTCTGTCACGTACCACAGCTAAATGACTCTGGTCACATCTTAAATCATCTATAAACGTTCTTTCAAGGCATCTGAAGAAAACATTACAAGGAAAAAGTGATTTAACGTTGAATATTTGTATTGATATTATGTGTTTTCTGCCAGCACATACTTTTTTAAATGAATGGATATGCAGCATTTAATTTGAAACATCATACAGTATGTTGTGTAACAAAACATATAATTATTTTGTCATTATAGGGTATTGTCTAGCTCTGAAACAAGAATGAGCAAGTGTAAAGAATAGTTATTTATTGTTAATACTATCAATAAAATTGAAGTAGAGTTCTATACTTTTAACATAAAAACTGACCATATTTTCATATCAACACTATTAAAAATACTAGACAAAACCACCATTTTAGAACATGATTAGATTTATATAAAAAAAACGTTCACACATTAAGATGCCTGGAGTGGTCTTAAATCATACTATGATATAATATGCTACTGTTCATTTATAAATTTAAACATTTATAAAGGGTCTGACATAAACTTCAAGCCACTCTGTCAGCTGGCTAGGTCCTTGCCTTGCCATCATGGAAAGAAGACATCTAAATCTGGGTTGGAAGTTTGCCTGCTGACTGTAATATTTTTGGATGATCTCTGACTTGAACTGGCATGACCCGAATATGTGGCTTTTACCTCTCACTTTCCCTCTCCCTCTCTCTCTCTCTGTCTCTTTCTCTCTTCCAGCAACCTTTGGTTCGTCTCCGTGGTGGGGCCATCGTGGGTGAAGGACGGGTGGAGGTGTTGAAGAACGGGGAATGGGGCACCATATGTGACGACAACTGGAACCTGCTGTCTGCTACCGTTGTGTGTCGAGAGCTGGGCTTTGGTACTGCAAAGGAGGCTCTGTCAGGCGGCCGGCTTGGTCAAGGTGAGCTGTTCCTCCATCACTCGTATTTAAAGAAGATTAGCTTAGCCTTAGGTTCTCCATTCTTGGAATAAAGTCTTGTTGTATACTACAACAGGAACAACAGGGACAGACACGACACAAGGCGGGGAACCCAAACGCAGACACAAACGAGCCGACGCGGGGGTAGGCTTAACAAAGGGATTTATTTAGCAGGTAAGGAGGGAATAGGGTAAGGTCATGGGAATAGGCAGGGGATTGGGGCAGGTACTAGAGCGGGGCTTGTCGTCGAGGTATGGAAGCGGGGTTGTGCAGAGCGGGAGCCCGGGAGCCAACAGCAGCTAGGAAGGCGACGGGACAGATGAGCGGGCACCGGAGGGAAGCTGGACAGGCTGCGGGCAGAGGGAGACAGGGTTCAGGAACAACGCAGACGTAGGACAGGTAACAGTAGTCAATATAATGCGGGAGAGTAACTAAAGGGTTAACGTAGTTTACAATCTGGCAGCGTGCTGGAACGGGAGCCAGGTCTAAATAGCTGCTGGAGCTGATGGTTAATCGCCTGCAGCTGCTGCCACACTTCAACTCACCAGCGGGGAAGAACAGACAGACACATGAAGGGGGGAGGCCATGACACTTTTCACCAAGCCACAAACTCAGATTCGTACTTCCAATAAGAATATTGAGAGTCCATGTAAAGACTTTTATATAGTTATTTCAAAAAGAAAACAGTGATGGAGGAGTTTCCTCCCAGACCATGATCAGCTTTCAGGATTGTACTACTGG
>JAOEHI010023668.1:16546-26720 GCA_025447815.1 Percopsis transmontana
TAGTTATTTCAAAAAGAAAACAGTGATGGAGGAGTTTCCTCCCAGACCATGATCAGCTTTCAGGATTGTACTACTGGAATTTTTGACACCATCATAATGTCACACTGACCTGCTTTCACTTTACACATTGAGTGAAGTTCTACCTATATATCATTACTGTAACTGGTCTTTAAATGTGTCTACCACCAAAAACTCCGAGCTCACTTGTTTTCAGGATATAGGCTACTGTGGAAAACATCGCGTCCAATTAGCAGGCTATACCAGACGTCAACATTGTACAGTATTTTTATAACTGGTGTTCTTTTCATATGCACACAGTGTGTCGGCTCAGATGAGTTGAAATTCATCGTTCTGGAAGAAAAACAAAACTCTAAGAGAGATGTTTTCATTTTCTGGTTTGAGTAGCTGGTATTATCGCATTATAGACTTTTATTATTATTATTATTTTGGTCAAACCCTCCTCAGACTAAACCTAAACACTACGTTTCTTTACGTCTACTGTATATGTTTTAAGGAATGGGACCAGTACATATGAATGAAGTGCAGTGTTCTGGCTTTGAGAAGTCCATCACTGAGTGTTTCTTCAACAAGGAGTCACTTGGCTGCAGTCACGAGGAGGATGCCTCTGTCAGATGTAACGTGCCTGCTATGGGATTCCAGGAAAGGGTACATTTCAGTTGAACTTTTACTACAATGTACCTCTAGACCCACAATTGAAAATTAAGTCAGCTGTTTATTTCTTTATTTGTATTTGTATTCATCAGAAATTGTTTTCCTCCTCTTATTTCCTAATCGTAACTAAATCTTTTGTCCTGTCTGTATTTATTCTTGTTGTGTTGTGTTCTGTGTCCTGTCCTGTTGCGTGGTGTTGTGTCGTATTCTGTCGTGTGATGTTGTTGTGTCCTGTCCTGTTGCATGGTGTTGTGTCCTCATTTTGTGTTCTGTCGTGTCCTGATTTGTCTTGCATTGTGTGTATAGCTGCGTCTGAGTGGAGGTCGTAACCCCTACGAGGGCCGTGTGGAGGTTCTGGTGGAGAGGAACGGTTCTCTGGTGTGGGGGACGGTGTGCAGCGAGAGCTGGGGAACCATGGAGGCTATGGTGGTCTGTAGACAACTGGGCCTGGGCTTCGCTAGTAACGCCTTTCAGGTAGGAGATGAAAAGACAGTTCACATCCGGTCCACAGTGGGGTTTGGAGAGGCTTGTAAAAAATCTGTTTTTTATTATAGTCCATGTAGCAGTGAGCTAGTGAAGCCTAACAAGGCAGACAGCAAGGATGGCTGACGGCTGGCAAAGACAGCAAGCTATCGTGGATGGCTAGTTGTGGTCCTGTTCTGCATAGCAGGAGCAGGGAGCCTTGAAAAAAGCTAACAATGTTTAGCAGCGAGTGGAGCTTAGAAGCATGTGAGTTTAGCAGACCCCAGTTCCCAAAAGTCACCAGTTCGCAGAGGCAGATCAGAGTAGATATCCTCTTGCAAGCAGTGTAGGAAAAAAAATGTAAGCTCTAGCAATCTATATTCCCTTAGAAGGGTGTGGTTGGAATGCGCTAGCTTGTTTCAGTCTCTATGTCCATTATGACATGCCTGGATGTGTCAAGAGTAGGACCTTTTTTGTGTGGGTTATGTTATTCTGTTAAGGGGGGGCTTGTTTACTGGTTGCCTCATGTTTGACTAACAGCCTACCCGAAAGGGTTAATTAAAGAGTACATATTTTTTACCTTGGATGTTGGATTGCCTGCATAGATATCCAATGCTACAATATCTTTCTGGAACTTTTATTCACAAAAATGTTCATGATTTTCCAGTTTTAGTTTCTGAAAGGTGTCCAGTTCAAGTACATAGCAAGTAATGAATATAATAAAACATTGAAATATCTCTATATTGTTTTCTACAATTGCCTCGCAGGAATTTTCTATCCTCACATTGGGTCGCTTGCAAAAACAAGATTAGAAATCGCTGTATAATTTCTCTCTATAGCTGTGATTCATAGGAGGAGGAGCAACTCTCTTCAGCCATTATCAGACAGTAAACGTTTTACTCACTTTTCTCTGCATTATATTAGCAAGTGATTCAAAAGTAACTTATTTAACAAAGTACATGTACACAAATCTGTCTTGGTGGCAGGCAAGTGCATAGGTTTGGTTTGGAAAGTGGTTGGGACATAAATTTGTCAGGTAGTCTGGGGGTCCTACCCCAGAAATGTTTTGCATTTTTCATTGCATTTACTAAAATTCGACCCAATATACTCAAGTTAAGTATACTAACTGGTATAACGTTAATATGCCTAACTATTTTGTTTGTACAGTGCTAACGTTAGCAAGACTATTGCAATTCCTGGTCTGTATTTCCAGGACACCTGACTGTGTCCTTCATATCACTGAACAATCAACGTTAACTTATGTGTTCAATTTGATACCGCCTGTAGTGGCGATTTGTCCTAAGATTGTACAAAACAAACTAAAAGCTCCAAATCAAACAGCCACTGAGGCACCGACGGAGTGAATCTTACGCAGAGATAAAAACTTTCATTGTCCAGGCAGAAATGGCATTTTGTATGGTTTATTTTTCCAGTTCTCGACAAACAAACATTTTAGACAAAGGCACAATGGCATCTCTAGGCTCTGGTAAAAAACCATCAGCCCTCGCCAGTGTCTACCTCCTACATACCTGATCACCCCTATATGTAGACTTCACCTGGTGGCTAAGGCTGCGTGGTACTTTCAAAACAAAAGCAATAGCAGATACTTAAAATTACCAAAATTAAATACCAATAATATAAACAAGCTTATGTATCTGTATGACTCCAGCAAAACAGAAATTAAATAAATAAATAAATATTTAACTATTAAATATAACAATAAATTGCTCCAACACCGCCAGTACCATAATGTTATGATCAGTCTGGAATCAGCCTGGAATGTAGCGAGCTCTCTCCTCTAAACTCTGCACTCAAAATGAACTCCAGCAATCACATTGCTGCATGTTTAGGTGGGAACAAAGCAACCAAACACTAATAGAATCTCTATTTCTGTTGGTGTTTGGTTGGGAGTTAAGCCTTTGTAGTGCCGATGAAAATTCTATTTGATTTAAATGTATATACAATTCATATGAAAATAGTGGTGGGGACAATTTTAGGTCATCACAAAAGTATAAATTATGCCCATGGTGGCAGGAACAACTCCAAATTATCATAAAATAAAACAGTTTTTCAGACGTTTAGATCACCATCTTGCTATGTGTATGTGGTTGCTAGGGATGACTAAACAGAC
Source organism: Percopsis transmontana (assembly GCA_025447815.1). Lineage (NCBI taxonomy): Eukaryota > Metazoa > Chordata > Actinopteri > Percopsiformes > Percopsidae > Percopsis > Percopsis transmontana. Next base: position 19,812 of record JAOEHI010023668.1, read on the forward strand.
CTTCTCTGTTATTAAGGTCTCTTACCTCTGTTAACTGTTAACACCTGTGAAAAGAGATAGTGGGTGTTTCTCAAAGTCAACGGTAGGACGGGTCTTTCCAAGTCGGGTCCTTTAGAGGCTAGGCAAGACTTCTTCCTAGCATTCAGACAACACATAATGGAACTGTCTAGCGAGTGTGCAGGTGTGCGTCATTGAAAAGGTCCCACTTTCAATTCCTCTCGTACGTGTGCATAGGATTGTGGGTACTTTCAGAACGCTGAGGGGACTCGGACCTTGGTAGAATTCAGAAGATCCTTGACATCTGAACAGTCTTTCGGCGGGATTCGATGACGTAGAATCCTTGAAATAGTAGCCATTAAGGATCCTTCCTTGACTTTGAGAAACACCTGTCTTTACCAACATAAAGGAAATGGGTGTTTCAAACACAGTTTACAGTGAAGCATGATAACAGTTATATTGGAAAGCCTGTAAACTTTTGTTTTCAGGAGATTTATTACTGGAAATAGTTAAAATACTTATTTCTGTTTGAAGTTTCAATACCATGAGGCAGGGAATGTTCTGTTGAGAGCATGTAATTAATATTTATTTTACATATATTTGAAAAACTGCCTTGTTGCATATTAGTTTACTTTACTACGACTATTATTTGGAAGATTTATCACAATTGTTAGTTTTGGTTAAGGGCTATTATGTGTGTATTTACTGCCTGCAGGATGGCAATGCTTGAATTTCATCTTAATGTGGCATTTTATTTTGTGCCATAAGTTGGTAAATAAGTGCCAACTAAATCTGTTCTGCCTATTAAAATAATGTGTGTAAATTTGTTCCTCCAAGCAGAAGGTCAATTTTGCTATGGGTGTTTCAAATACTGGCCTGTAATGGATAATGATGGATGGGGGGCTCCCCCTTGTGGTCGCAAATTATACTTCATTACATTCAATTGCATTCCATTGGAAGATTCATTATTGTTTTCCATAAAAAAAGGGTAGCAAACTGCTGTGTCACCACAATATAAAACATATGTAAACCAAGGTAAAACTCACTTTCTGTCATATGAGTTTTTGTGTTGTTGAACCTATGTTCTCCCAACAGGAGATGTGGTACTGGTCTGGGGAGGTCAGTGCAGATGCTGTGGTAATGAGTGGCGTCCGTTGCTCTGGCACAGAGATGACCCTGTCGCACTGCCTGCACCACGGAGCACACCTCAACTGCCCAAGAGGAGGGGGGCGCTATGCTGCCGGAGTCTCATGTTCAGAGAGTAAGAGATGCTAAAATTCAATAAGAACAATAACTATAACTATAAGAACAGTATTTATTGTTTTTTTTTTTACAATTCTTTTAATTGTTTTTAATTAATTCTTTGTCAAAAGTCAAGGAAAATCCTGTGACATCATGGCAGCCAGTAAGATTTCATTCATAAGTGCCAGTCTGAATGTCATATGTCTAAATTGCTGTGTTTCAATGTCCGTTGGACCCCCCCACCCCGCCCACGCCATTCCTCTCCCCTAACAGCGGCTCCTGACCTGGTCCTGAACCCTCAGGTAGTGGAGCAGACAACGTACATGGAAGACAGGCCCATGTTCATGCTACAGTGCGCCTACGAGGAGAACTGTCTGAGTTCGACCTCCACCGAGGTGCCCGCCAACTCCTACCGACGCCTCCTGCGATTCTCCTCGCAGATCCACAACAACGGCCAGTCCGACTTCCGCCCCAAGGCCGGGCGCCACGACTGGGTGTGGCATGACTGCCACAGGTCGGTGGCTTAGTTCAGTTCTAAAAAGTTTTGTCAAACAAACACTAGCATAACATAAAATAGCATTTTATAAATAATTCAATATATAAAACATTTAAAAAAACACTAGCAAGATAGAACACACTTTTGTTAAAGCTGAAAAAAATCCTCATGTGATGTACAAAACCTCTGTAACTCTTGTATGAATGAGATCAGAGTTCAGGTTTGCTTTTCTGTTCCTATTCTATTTAGGTCTTTAATTTTGGTAATATCACCACATAACTTAAAAAGAAACTACATTTTAAATCAAGTACAGAACATTCCATGTCCTTTAATAAGGTCTTGCTATTCCGTGTACATATTTTAAACATATATGTAATTTGCATCTGTCTGTGTATGTGTGTAGACATTATCATAGCATGGAGGTCTTCACCCACTATGACCTGTTCAGCCTCAATGGGACCAAGGTGGCAGAAGGTCACAAAGCAAGTTTCTGTCTGGAGGACTCTGAATGTGACGAGGGTAAGGAATCATGATTTCTTCTTAGATTCTGTGATGAAAAATCTTCCAAAGTCACAATTTCAGGAATAAAAAGAATATCACAGTATTATTAATAAAAATATGATAACAAAAAACAAATCAAATTGCATTATAGGAACAGGAAAGGTCTCTATAAATGGTTTAAATATGAAATGTGATATGAAAGTTGCACTGTTAAGCATTCACCAAAATGTAAGTATAGGGACCACAACTGGTGCTTTAATTTTCAGAAGTAAAGAAAGCTGCATTCAAAAAATCCTAAATGTGTTTTGCAGGTATTGAGAAAAGATATGAATGTGCTAACTTTGGAGAACAGGGCATCACTGTGGGATGTTGGGATACCTACAGACATGACATTGACTGCCAGTGGGTCGATATTACTGACATTAAACCTGGGGATTACATTTTTCAGGTGATTAAACATTGTGATTTCAAATCTAATAGCAGAGTTAAAAAAGCAGTTACATAATCATGCTAAATAAATGCCTAAATAAACATCTTACCAAACGCCTTACTAAAGCATTTGCACATTTTTCATTTTGGGATCATGGTTTTCACATTGTGTCATTGATTATATGGATATATTAAGAGAAACTGTATGTCCCTAAATAATCCTCCATTTCTTCTGTCACACAGATTATCATTAATCCAAACTATGAAGTGCCGGAGTCAGACTACACCAATAACATCGTGAAATGCAGATGTCGATATGACGGGCATCGTGTGTGGATGTATAGCTGTTATAATGGTAGGAAACCGTTGACCCTGACTCACTGTCATTTCCTCCTACCTGGTTTTCACTTCAGATGGCGTATTTTACCCCCGTGTTGTGCTGGTTTCTTTTACATGGAGATGAATTGTAATCTGAACGACCCCCTAATAGGCTGCATTCCTGAGGTTCCGAATAACAGCACACTGAGCACAAAACTGAGCAAAATCAAACTGGTTCTTTTGATTGTATGGTGCAAAAACAACCTTTCTATTCTAAAATGCAGTCAATAGACATTCGTAGAGTGTTAAAAAAATAGGCTTGAGGCACAAAAATATGCTTCAGCAGCACGAGGCTGAGCATAGTACATGCCCGGTGTGCAAACAACCATTAATTATCATGGGACTCAAGCAAATTTGCTATGTTTGAGTGCACAATACATGTGTACACTTAAAACTAACCTTTAAGTAACTGAAGGCAGTCTGACAGGTGTTCTATTAAAATGATACGCACCATTTAATATTGACATCAGAAACTAGATTAGGTAGATGTGTACAGAGTTTGGTGTGAATTTCCTCTCACTTACCCATCTTTAATCCTTATTTGCTAGGTGGTTCATTAAGCACTGAAATGGAGACATTGCCCGGCCTCCTCAACAATCAGGTGACCCATAGGTAAAAGGCCCAGGGAGATGAGCCGATTAGCCTGAAGCCCACCTACCACTAGACATCTCCATCTGTGGTGGATTAACGCTGCCCGCCTGCCTGGGTTGACCCAGTACACCACCCTAATCCACGGGGAAGAGTCTGTTTAAATGAAGCAGACACTGCCCAGCCAAGGACACATACCACCTCTCTTTCAGCCAACAAGTATTTGATATATCGATGTTGCATCCTGAATTTTCCCCTTCTGATATGCTAGGTCACTCCCAAACTAGCATGTTGCCTAGCTATCCTCCAGTCACATTCACGAGAACGGTGAAGGTCTGCACCCATTTGACAGACATGTTTTTTGTATAGTGTTTTTCAGTAGCTATATTTCACTAGAGTTTGCTGTCTTTCCATTTGCAGTTGCAGTTTATGATCTGGTGTCTGGGTGCGACCTTCATGTGAACTGTATTACCTGAATGAATCACATCTTTGTATTCTAATGTGTGAAATCGCATCGACTGTCATTTGGGGGGGTATCTTTGAGGACATTATGCTGTCCTGTGGTCTAACACAGTCTAGACCATATCAGTAAATGATTTGAAATGAAATGATTTCCTATCATTTGGAATAACATATGGCATATGAATTTTGGTGTTCACTTTGAAATTAATGTAAGATTTTAACCATTTCTCTCAATGCTTCAATGGCTGTATAAATGACTTAACAGAAGGTTGTTTTATTTTTATTCCTTGCTAGCACGGATTTGAATTGGTCTTGACTGTCTAAACATGGAAAATCACTGTTTAGACAGCCATAGTTGAAAATATGTTCTTATAAAGAGCCCAAGACTTCTCTCCCAACAAACACCCTAAATGTAACTTATTGTTATAAAGTGTCAGGGATTTTAGAATTGTATTCCTTTTCTTTAAATGTACTTTTGTACAATAATGTTTGTCTTGAAACCTATTGTACTTTTTAATAATGGTGCTATCAAAGTGATCCTCTGTTTTCTGAGGGTACAGTACATGTCAGTCGAAGAGCTATTTTGTTGTATACTAGCAGTGTACTTGAATCCAGCGATAGAGAACAATGTGCTTTGTGTGTTAACTAAAATAAAGTTATGAAGCAATTAGCCTTTGATGTTGGGTGGACATTTTGTGAAAAAATTATGGTGAATAAAAGTGTATTTCCAGTCACACAGTGACAAAAGAAAACCTAATTTAAAATATATAATTATTTTAATATTTTAGTATTATCTCGGTACATCTCAACAGAAGTGTTCATTAAATTTAAGTTTATTCGATAGATGTCTGGCAATAGAAAAATTAACAAATGTGCAAAGTATTAGATCCTTAGCTCTCACAGCACTCTCAAAAAACGGTCACGATGCAAATAGGATCCTAAAAATGGCGTAGTATTGCCTCCTTGTGGCCAGATGTATAAATTACAGTTTTCCCTGTATACTAAAACAGTAGGATTGGAAAATTTACGATACGTATAAAAAGGTTTCTTTTCATCGTGTGAAGCACATATGGCTCAGTCCAGAGATCGAAAGAAATTGTGTTTACAGTGAAACACAATTATTTCTTTATGCCAGAGTACTTCCAAAATACCATAAAGCCAGTGAATTACTTCTGTCATAAGAACAGTAATTTAACACTAGTCACTAAGCTTCCTTAAATCTTTGTGTAGCCTTTTAATTATGGCTGTTTGTTTGTGGTGCAAGGCTAGCTGTGGATACTGGACTGAATCCAGACACTCTCTTTGGACAGCCACCAACCCTGCAATTTGACTTTGTAAAATTAACAAATTAATTATGGTCACCAATTTGCAGTGAACCTTTTGTAACCTTTTCTGGGAGCAAGGGGGTCCCCTAAACCCTCTTTCGGAAGCTGTCTTTAAGCCAAGGTGTAGAAAAACAGATGCCCACTAAGTGTCTACAGACCATAAGCCAGACACTGCCCACACATGGCAAGGGACTGTCTCTTTAAGAGGAGAGACCACCAGCTGTGCTGTGCCACAGGGATAGGAGTGGTAGGGTTGGATTTTCAAGAGAAACTCAAGATGACAGACTTGATTCGCAACATGACATTTGGTTGACTAGACATGCTCTGAAATACCTCATCCTGTAACAAAGAGCTGCATTCATGTGCTATAAGCTCAGGGGGAGGCAGTTATGTGGTTGACTTTAACAGGAGGGGAATATGGTTGAAGCTCCTGGAGGCAGAAAATATACAGGTGATATTCTCAGGTCCAACTGTTAAACGTTTCTATACAGCAATTGAGTCACATTTACATGGTACGTTTGACCCAATGTGTTCAGAGGGTCGGCTCAGACAGCAGCACCCCTGGACATGCCTAAAGACATACTTGCAGATGTCCCTAGAGTATGCCTAATCTAACATTTTCTGGTCAAGTTCGAGAACAACCCATTATATCAAACCCAAAATAAAATTCAAATATACATTAACATGACGTAGTATTTCAACAGTAATGTTCTACTGTGTTGAATACTACGCAGGAGAAAATGTGTCTCCTGGACCCAAAGTGACCTGAAGGAGGAACTAGACAAGGTATGTACAGCCCTCGCATCTAAATGCTGTCCTCAAAATCACAGCGAACGGTACTGGGAACTTGTTGGCTTGTTGACATTGTGAGAGCTTCCCTTCCCTAAGTCTGAAATTCACATTAACTCTGAAAAAGAAGCAGCATAAAAATCAGCTGGCAACGAAATCCAGAGGACACCCTAATGTAAAAGATTTACACATTTTCTTTATTACAATTTTAAGATTAAGAAACTTTAACAAAAAAAGAAAAGAAAAAGAAAGATAGAAAAGTATATATTTCTCAACAGAAATAGATACAACTCAATTAAAAATTTCAATCTAAAAACAAAATTTTGTTAATTAAAATTAAAAAATATATAAAAAAAATATGGATTTTAAGCGAATGTGGTATAAAAAAAAATACAGTATTGGCTTTAATGAAATCATATTTACTGTAGTGTAGGTGGCGTTTATTTTTTATGAATATTTTAAAGCAATTTCGGTCAGACCACATTTAAATGACATCAATACAGCAAACTCCGTTTAACCATACTCGAAAACTAATATATGTTAGGCTCTCCATCTTATCTGCTTTATAACAGTGGTTCTCAAACTTTTTGACCAGTGAACCACAAAAAGATATGCTTAGTTTGCTTGTGCTTGGGGGGGGGGGGGGGGGGGGGGGGGGGGGGGGGGGGGGGGGGGGGGGGGGGGGGGGGGGGGGGGGGGGGG
>JAOEHI010023679.1:0-26716 GCA_025447815.1 Percopsis transmontana
ATAGAATATTCTGAGAGTCAGAAGATGAGGCATCATAAAGGTTTAAGCCAACCTGTCTCTGAAATATCACCGCCACCCCAATCCCAAGCTGTGTCAAAAGAGAAACCGATGCAGCAAACACAGATTGCTGCATTCATTCATATTTATATTTTATCCTGGCTGAAGCACTTTTATTTCAATCTATAAGAATAAAATAATCGGCCTATGTTGCAGTTTAACGTTAAAGATATTAATATTGACAGTGGTGAGAGTTTTATGTTTATTTGACGGTGATTTCACATTTCATGTTTGTATTAAGGTTAAATCCAAATAAAAGGTGAACATTAATTTATTTGTGCCATTTATTTTATTTCTAAATTATTATATAGTTTTATAGGAGGAGGTTTCATAGACTTGGCCAATTCATTTTACAGAAGTTTGATGGTACAGACATCCGTTGTGGGGGTCCTTGGCAGTTTTTCTGAGGATTTATATTGTTCATATCGATATCGGGAGTATCGTATCGACCGAAATTAAGAAATATATCGTGATATACATTTTGACCATATTGTCCAGCCCTATTTCAAGGTCAAATTATTAGCATTTGGCATTACGGCTGGGTAATGGCACAGATGCCACAATTTGATTACAATTCATAAGCTAACGATTCGATTCAATACAAATTCGATATCGATCCGATAGGAATGAGATCCAATACTATATAGCAGCTTTCCATATTTGGATAGAGGTTTAAAAAGCTCTAAAGGGAACACAAATTTACAAATGCAGAGTCACTGGAAAGATCTTACATATTGCTTTGCTTTTATCTGCAATGCCAGTATCAAGCTTACAGAATCCAAAGTGGTTCCACACGTCAGCTTTCATGTGGGAAGGTTATAGTAGGGAGCTGGCATTAGCCATAGTAAACACAGAGGTCGCATCACAGTAAAAGAACATGAAACAGGTTTGCGTTCACAGGTTGTTAAAACAAGAGAGCAACATCTAAACGGGGAGACAAGAAATTGCCTTTAATACGACAGTTAGGCTGTCAGAGCCCGTCTATTTAGTTCTCTGGCTGTTTAACCATAGCGGAAACTCACTTAGAAAATGCATATTAGCCTATCGATCCATACAATTTACAGATTGATATTGAATCGGACAAATTTTTTAAAACAATATTTTTGCACACCCCTATTGGATTGGGCATGTTTTTTGTTGTTGTATATACTATGACAAGACAGTGTAATAAGCCTCATCATTGTGTTATTCAAAAGGGGATTGCTTTGAACAAGTGAAATTGTATTGCCACTATACAGAGGGAATCCCAGAGGTATAGTTGAATATAGGTGAGGTAACTGTATTACGTAAATGTTCTGTTATGAGCCTTTATCACCCTCATCTGTTTGGAGCTTGGAACTACAACAGACTGGAAGATGGCGTACAAGCGCTCAAGCATGATCCAGACACTGAAGGAAACGTTCCCAGCAACCAACCAAAATATGGAAGGTAGCAATACTCCTCCTATCTTTTTCTAAAACATAAATCATTTATAACAGCAGTAGTTTACAGTTTCTGTTGTTATTGTTGCACAATCAATCAACTCACACGCACAATAAAGTTGAACTTTCAATAAATGTTTAAGCAAATTTTTAAAATGACACCCACGCTGGTCAATATTTCTACAACACTTTCAGTTTAATAAAGGTCCAAGTATACTCACTTGTGCATACACATCACATCAAACTAGTGATAAACTAGTTTATCCTTTTTATATTTCCTTGCTTCAACATACCTTGTACAGACATTAATGTAATTTGTCAGTTTGTATAAATAAATAAATAAATAAATAAAACACTTATAACAGAACATTTGAAGAGGCACTCCCTGTAGTTAAGTGATAGTATCAGTATATAGCAATGAAATCCTATTTGTCAAAAGGAAAATACCGTAAGAAATAACTAGTGATCCAATTGTTACAGATTTTTTTAGTTTACATTTTGTTAAAATATGTGCAGTTTTCATAATAATGTTTACTTTTTGTGTGATGTGTGACTAGCTGAATTCCTCACCTGAAGTCAGGTATACCTGTCGAGGTGCTGATACCTGCTCCAGAATGCACAACCAGGTATTGAGACTCCTTTATCAACTCAGCTAGTGTCTGAACCTTCGCCTTCAACTCCTCAGGACTATCAAAATTCTGCCGACCACATCAAACAGGAAAGGAGAAAGACAATACAGGTGTCAGAACGCAGTACGAATGACAAAAGACAGAAAATACCTAGAGGAAAAAATGCCATATTAGAAGACAATGTTATACTCTCTATGCGGTTTATCCTATGCAGCGAGCGCATAATTTTACCTTCCCTGCTAACAGCTAAACAGCTAGCCGGGATGCTATTAATTATAACTGTGCAACTTTACCTCGGGGAGTCCGCAGACACCTTTGTCTGCGTATGGCGAGAGTCCAGCAGCATAATTCACAGACATAACCGGTGTCCACCTTTTAGGATTTTGTTTATTTGGGGAGAATTTCTGCCACCTGCAAAATAATCTGTATCTCTCTATTTACTGTCGTCTCTAACTGACGTCATCGATAAGCGACAAAACAGAGCATCATACATGAATAAGGGAGTATATGTTGTGTAGATTGAGAACTATAATTTACTGTAACTAAATTCTTTATAGATATGTGGTAGGGAGTTAAATATGAATTAATACAGGGCCATCTAAAAAATTCAACACCAAGTGATACCATCTTCAGTAGCCTGTATGTCAATCAAGCAGCATTCAGATTTAAGTTTTTTTTCCAATAAAGTACTTTATTTTTTTCAATTTTAGATAGCCAAAAAAACAAAACAAAAAAACACAACAGGTAAATAAAATAATCCATACAGAAATGTGTGCATATCAGTTTCTTTTGAAGCAGTAAAACAACTTTGAAGACCATCTAAAGACTGAACTACTTTCACATCTTCAGTTTTTAAGTCAGAATTATCCTGAGAATTTCAGTAATATGTCCAATTTTATTTAATAAAACAAGTATGAAAAATGCACACAAAATTTAGGACATCACCCATCCACCAGCAAATTAAAATAAATAGATGTATTAGAAAAAAATAAGACATATGAATCCTATTTTTTTTTAACCTCCTTCCAAAAAAGCAACATTATTCTGCAGATATTTTCCAGAAAAACCTTTCTGCCAATCAAACCCACTTTACAGAATTCAGATAAAAGATTACAGGCAAAATGTCTAACCAAAGAAAAAGAAAATAAAGCACATGTACAAAGCAAACAATGGAGACATGACATGAACACAGCAAACATTTGTTCCAAGTTTTAAAAACTTTTGGGCTATACTACTGCAGGTCTTTGGCTCCATCAGGCCTCTCAAAAGAGGAAGCCTGAGGAGAAACACACCTCTGATCAGTTGTGCCCCCTGATTGGATCCATCATCCTGGACAACTCTATGGCTGAGCTATTTTTAATAACATAACCTCACACTTAAATGACATACAGACATCCAACAGCTACCTCCAGAGCACTACAGCAAAATTCAGTTATACGGTGCTGCTCGCATGACGTTCCGATCAATTGTTCAAAGATTCCCAGCAGGTCCTCCTCGCAATGACCACTGGTCTGTTTTGATTGTGCTGAAAGAAAAAAGTGATGCCTTAGGTAAATGACCCAGCTATAATAGAAATAAGCATCCAAGATGGTCTGGCATGCACAAAGGTTTTTTCACCCCCCCCCAAAAAAAAGGTGTCTTATCACAACTCGGGTCCTTTCTTGACGAGTGGGACAGACGTGTGCATCTTGGCAATGTAAGCTTTGAGATACGTTTGCAGTGCATTGTTTAAACATTAAAAAAAAAAAAAAAAAAAAAAAAAAAAAAAAAATCAGGCTGTTTGAAGTTTTCAGTCCTCTGTAAGCAACCGAGTCAGGCCTGTGCACACGACTGTTACAATTAGGGAAATAAAGATAAGAAAGAGAGAGACTGAACCAGATATCGTTTGCACCAGTGCAAAAGGATTTTTTTTTTTTTTTTTTTTTTTACAGTGGTATTAAACCTATTAGACTATATACAGGTGGTTGAATAAAATGGGAAATTGTTCAGGTTACGGATAACTGTCTCAAGATAAGCTTTCAAGAGACATTTTAAATATTGCAAAAACAGATAGAAAGATTGTGCGGGTGCAAAGCCAGATCAGGCTCCCTCTCAAAATTTTACTAATTTTCCGTCTCTAAAAAGAATTCAGAGACTAAGAAAAACATTTCCTTTCAGAGGATAAAAAGTGGGAGTTTTAAAATCTTGCTTGTTTGCAGATCTATAATTTCTAGCAACCCTGACAGGGAAAGGGTGGCATATGTCAGCTAGATTGTGGGTAGGGCCAAGCTCCAACACGTCAAGACTCTTCATTGCCAGAATCATCTTCATCATAACAGCAGTCGCCGTCCTCATCCTCAAGGTCCTCATCATCATAGTAATCGTCATAGAAAAGATCAGAGCCTTCATCAGGGGGTGGGGCACGTGTGCGGACACAGTACTCTGCCAACGTGGTGGGCACCTTTACACCATCGCGCTCGGCTTCCGCCTTGGTGGCCAACACTTGTTTCCTGAGGGATGCGTGTACACAAGTTTAGCCTTTCAAAAAACCAGTGCTAGCATCAATAATATTTCACATATGTGACTATTCACCTGATGATCTCTGCATATTCTCGATCCTTCCCCTTGCTATCCCTCCATTTACGGTACATGACAGAGGCATCAACATTAGCAGGGGAGAAGGTGTTGGGCTCATTCAGCAGGGAAATCACACTCAGCAAGATGGTCCTAAAAACATTATTGTTCATTTTACATTTATTTTTTAGTTTATTTTACGCTTTTTTTCATGCTGGAGATTTCTTTAAATCTAAATAGCAGAAAGGGTTGAAGAATAACATTTATCTTGCCAGCCTCTCATAAATCATGCCCATTTTTACCAGAGACTAGTCCCTATAATTTGCCAACTTATCTTATGCAGGTTTAAAAATTCCTTACCCTTTAATTAAATTTTACCATTACTCGGATATTTGTAATCATAGCTTGCTTGTAATATTGATAATCCAATGTGTACATGTGTATTTTATAAAAATGTTTGTTGGTAATAGTAGCTAGGCCCATAAATGAAATGCACTACTTTACATCATAGTTCCCAACATAATAGGTTACAACAAAGTGTACCCAAACACATATACTAAAGCAATAGTGCCCAAGGGTAAAATAACTGAAATTGTGTTTATGAAGTCATCACTCACCTTTGCCAGTTTAGTTACTATGATTACTTTACAAATTGAGACCTTGAAAGAATGCCAACCATTATCAAGAGTGAGCCAAAACAAAAGTGCTAATTTTCTGTTGGCCATTTCATGTTAAATTCTGTGAAAAAGTGAAAGAGATGTGCTGAAGAAAAATATCATGTGATAAGAACCTGGGGGAAGGAACAACTGAGAAACAAAGGGGTGATTGGATATAGGCCTGTGGAAGTTAGCAGAGGGGGCTAGTGGGGCAACTAGAGTAAAAGGGATTATTCCAGAAACTAATGTGTGCTAACCTGACATTCTGTGTGGGATTCCATCTCTCTGATGGGAGCTCTCCACTCTGAGGATCATCAACGGGAGGGTGTAATATAGAGATACACACGTCGCCATTCTTAAAAAAAGAAAAGAACAAAAAGAAGAGACAAATCAATTGAAACTCTAAATAAACTGTCTGTCTGCATGTAAATTGAGTGACAGTCAGAAACCTACCTCATAGATATTGGGATGCCACATCTTTGTAAGGAACCGGAAGGCAGGTGGGGAGTATGGATAGTCAATAGGGAATTTGATCCGAGCCTTGGAAACAATAATATGTGAAATAAATCATATAAGATAGGATGATATGAGGTGACAAATATTCAGATTACAGTATGTAAATGTAATAACTTGAATATAAGTGATATTTTTTGTCTTGTTATTTTTACTTACCTTAAAATATCCTCCTTCATAATGAGTGTTAGGAGGTCCAAAAATAGCCACTTCCCAATTGTACAAATCTGCCTCGTCTACTAGTGTTATTTTGAACCCCTCAACAGGCTCCTCTTGAAGACTCTTCATTTCAAGCATAAGTGCTTTTTGTGAACTGGCTACATGAGAGGGTCCGTGTTGCGCCATATCTGTTTAGGACGCTCGCAAGATTATCTTTAGTCGACGAATTTGTTTTCTCTACCAAAGCTAGCCTCGCTTGCCAGCTGATTTGGCAATACTGAAAAACGTTCTTTGTTTTCAATGCTCGAGACAATGAACAGGCCGAACCTTACAGACTGCGCACAAGTCAAACTAAATATACGTGGATTTGTTCCAGTTTTACAAATCACTTACAAAATCAATAGTTAAAACGTGGTTAACTGAGAAAACCATAGTGGCAAAACAGGTCAGCTCTAGATCTTCGACCTAGCAAGCCAGTCAGGGATAAGCTGCAAATCTAACGATAGCAGCTGGCTAATGTAAGCTAACAAGCTCTACCTTGTCGCCCAATTAAACCCAAGGGTCCAATATTTGCCCACTCACTGCCTCTCCGGTGTAAACGCGGTATAAATGACAAATACGGTAAAGTTATCAATTTGTTTTATCGAAAGGAAACTTTAACTTTTGTTGCCAGAAATGTTCTGATATCTGACGAAGAGCAAGCTGAATAAAGAAAGCTACTGAAAGGAATCCCCTCAAAACAGGCAATCGATCATAATAATTTCCTGGGATTTGTAGTCTTGGTATCGCAAATAAACAAAAATATATGAGTCACACCCGCACAAAACCAAGCTAAAACTATATAATCGTTAACATAAATAATTTAAAGAATAATACGTGTATATTTATATGGGTATCTTCAATATTTTGCGAATTATTACTTTAAAAAGAATTTAACGAACTACATTCGTCACTGGTTTACGTCAGAACAACAAAGTTGCTTGTTTACCATAATCAGTTCTACCTCTATTAACATTCTAAACATTTTAGAAATAACACTTCTTTGAAAAATAACTTTATTTATGCGCAATTTACTTGATAGAAAAACTGTATATATATAATATGTTGTGTTTTTGTTCCCCTCCCCCTATTTCTGTGACGTATTTTGCCTGTGTCAAGATTTCTGGTAAGCCCCTTTTAGGATGTTTTGTATTTGCCCTTGCAATACGCTCTGTAATAAATAAACACGTGTTGTTCTAGGAAATACACATTTTATAAAGTTTCAAGACAATGCATGATTTGATTTTTTTATAATAATATGTAAGAAAACCGAGGTTTTGTGCTTGGCAAACAGCAAATGATTTTATACATTAGCTCCTATTTACGCGACGGTGAATATTCAGGACCTAATAACGTTCGCCATGGGTTCGAAAAATCGTCGTCGATCCCGAAGTAGATCTAGAAGTCGTAACCGAGAGTCAAAGACCCGGTCCAGGCACAGCAGATCACGATCCCTAACAGACAACAAACGTCGTAGTCGGTCTTTGGATAGAAAGCGTAGACGTCGACGGTCTGCTAGCGGAGAGTCCACTAGCAGTCACGGCAGTCCTGGTCCACATCGGCCTCAAGACAGACATCGTCAAGGCTCGAGAAGTGACTCTGAAAGCAAACGAGGGGCAGGCAGATCGAGGGCTCAATCCAGGTAACTGGCACTTCTCTATGTAACAATGCTGACATTCCAGTATAGGTGTTTTTTTTACCATCTTTTTGGGCAAAAAACTAAAACGGTTCAAGTGAAGTGAACATAATCTCTCTTTCAGTTCCGATTCAGATCATCATAAAAGGGAGAGGGGAAGCAGAAAGCAAAGTGTACGCCAAAAAGGAGGGGAGAGGAGAGGAGGAAGGTCACAGTCCTTTTCTGATTCCCGTGAAGACAACAGTGACAAAGAAAAAATACGTCGAAGGAGCCCTGACAGAGGAAGCCGAGATAGAGATAGACAGATGAGGGAGGAGCGGAGGAGCCATAGTAGAGATCTGGATAGAAGAGGAGACAGGGACAGGATCCAAGACAGAAGGCAGAGGAGTGAAGATCGGGAGCAAGCGAGGACAGACGGAAGGAGTAAAGGGGGGGATGACGGAGACAGAAGAAGGCAACGCTCTGGGTCACCGGAGTCCTCAGATAGCTCTGGACCAGAGCGTAGAACACGGGGTAGTTCCCCAGGCGGCAAAGAATCCTGGCACATGGACAAGGAGGAAAAAAAGAAACAAAGAGAGATGCTGAAAGCATTGGAAACACCAGAGGAGAAGCGGGCCCGAAGACTTGCAAAGAAGGAGGCCAAAGAAAGAAAGAAGAGAGAAAAAATGGGCTGGAGTGAAGAATATATGGGCTACACCAACGCAGACAACCCCTTTGGAGACAACAACTTGCTTGGCACATTCAAATGGCAGAAGGTGAGTGAGAGTTTTTTGTGCAAATTGTGTATTTATGTACATTAGGCATTACGCATTTGTAATTATTAAATTCACCCTAAGGACACAAGAGGTTATATCAATTCCAGATTGAAGTTCTATAAATTATCTCATTTAAAAGGCATCTGTCCAAAACATGTTCTTGTTGGTGTGTATAGGCACTGGACAAGAAAGGCATTGGCCATCTTGGAGAGAAAGACCTGAAAGAAAGGAATAAGCAAATTCAGGAAGAGAACCGAAGAGAGCTGCAGAAGGTATCCGTATTTCTTGGTTTGCATTACTGTGTGACTGTAGCTCAAATATTTCATCAGAATCCTCTCTGTGAAGGTAGCCTGCTTGATAAACTATGCACACAAGTAGACAACCAGTGCTTGCGCTACTTGGTACTGGGCTTGCTTTTTACTTTTACATGTCTAGTACAAGATTTGTTCCCTGAAACATTTTATTTAGTTTTATATATTTGCACATTGTGCCACCACAATCCTCATATTAAACACAAAAGTTTGCAACAACAATATCTAATTGTATCATGTGCAATCTCGTCAATATAAAATCATATATGGGAATCAAGCTGTATCTTGATTCACATATTGTATTGTATTGTATTGTATCATGCCAGAAAAGCTTAATCTGTGAATTTATATATTTTTCTTTATTTATATTTATAAAATGCTAGAATGTATGTAAACATGGGTGCAGTCAACTAATATTTTAGCCTGCCCACGTCGGAATGGTTCACCCAGGGCATAGTACTGAATTGGAGAGGACTGTTTGTATAGGTGAAACAGCTTCGCCTGGAGAGGGAACGAGAGAAGGCCATGAGAGAGACAGAGCTGGAGATGCTGCAGCGAGAGAAGGAGGCAGAGCATTTTAAAACCTGGGCTGAACAAGAAGACAACTTTCATCTACATCAGGCCAAGCTAAGGTTAGTATGTGCACCCCACCTGCCACATTCTGTGTTGTTGTTGTTGTTGCTATTATTACCTGCATTGTCTTACAAACCTTTTGTGCTTTGTGTCAAAGGTCTAAAATTCGTATTCGGGATGGCCGGGCCAAGCCTATAGACCTTTTAGCCAAGTACATAAGTGCAGAAGATGACGATCTTGCTGTGGAGATGCACGAACCGTACACCTTTCTCAACGGACTGACCGTCACAGACATGGATGACCTGCTGGAGGACATTAAGGTGCATTCATGTGTTTCTCGTTAGTTTTGGGGAAAATGTAGAATGAGCCTGTGGATTTTTAAATGTGAACCACGTGGCTCATGTTATCTCCAAGGTAAGGACTTACAGTAAGTCCAATTACAAGTATTACTTACAGGTCACACTAACCGATCCCTTCTTCCAGGTGTATATGGAGTTGGAACAAGGGAAGAACGTAGACTATTGGAGAGACATGACCACCATCACAGAGGATGAGATCAGTAAACTGAGAAAGCTAGAGGCCTCCGGGAAGGGACCAGGTACACACAAACATTATTTATTGTTTATCATGGTGAGAGTTTGTGATTCAGGCACATCTTCTTTCCTGCTTTTTGTTGTTTTATTTGTGTGGTGGTGGTGGGGGGGGGGCATGTCTATATTGTATAGCTGAACCACTTCTATTCTATATTACCAATTTTGGACCATCCTTCTGGCACCCAGGGGATCGGCGCGAAGGCATCAACACGTCAGTCAGCACTGATGTCCAGATAGTGTTCAAGGGGAAGACGTACAGCCAGTTGCAGGCCCTGCACCTGAACATTGAGACAAAGATCATCGCCGGCGGATCCAACCTAGATATCGGCTACTGGGAAAGCTTGCTTCAGCAAGTCAGGGTGTACATGGCTAGAGCGAGGTGCGTGTTCGGCACACCCTCTTGACGGATATTCCTCTTTAGAGACATCAAAATGTCTATTCTTTTAATTATTAGAATTATCATTTAACATGAATCTGTTTGCATCCCGCCACATTTTAGGTTGCGAGAGAGACATCAGGACGTGCTGCGTCAGAAGCTGTTCAAACTTAAACAGGAACAAGGAGTGGAGAGTGAACCTCTGTTCCCCATCCTCAAAGAGGAGCAGGCAGATGAAGACTCTCTGTGAGTGAAACAGGAAACAATCTGACCGCACACATCTAAAAAAAGGCTCCGATACATATGGCTTCATTAGGTACACCCACCCCATAATGCACATATCTAATCAGCCAGCCTTGCGGAAGCCACGCAGGAGAGCATCTCTGCGCTAAATGAATGTGCAGGTCATGTTCACAGGCAGCTCGTGTTATCATGAAAGTCTCACATTTTGCATCAAGCCTAATATTTGTGGTGGAATGCAGAAGCTGTGAAGTGCAAGTGTAGTTCTGACGTGCCTGCTTTTACAACAGCAGAGAGAAGTGGGGGGAGGCGGTCTCAGAGCCAGGCCCGTCCTCCTCCTCCTCCCCGCCCACAACCAGTCACAACAGAGACGCCGACGAGGGGGAGAAGGCGGAGGAGGCCCCAGCCACATCTGCAGAGGGAGAGGCCAAGAAAGACGAGGACGCGGGGGAGGGTAGTGGCAAGGACGGGGAGAAGAGCGAGGAGGCCGTGCTGACGGAGGAGGATCTCATACAACAGAGCCAGGCAGAGTACGACTCTGGCCGCTACAGCCCCGCGCTGCTCACGTCCTCGGAGCTGCCGCTGGACACGCACACCATCAGCCCCGAGGAGGACGTGCAAAGGCTGCACCTGGCTCGCACACAGCTCCAGGTTACAGGTATGACAGAGATCACATATACATGGATATCCTAGATATATCTATCTATCTATAGATATATCTATCTATCTATAGATATATCTATATATAGATATATCTATATATATCTATCTATCTATATCATCTATATCTATCTATCTATATCATCTATATCTATCT
Organism: Percopsis transmontana; assembly: GCA_025447815.1. Classification (NCBI taxonomy): domain Eukaryota; kingdom Metazoa; phylum Chordata; class Actinopteri; order Percopsiformes; family Percopsidae; genus Percopsis; species Percopsis transmontana. The sequence continues at coordinate 11,329 of JAOEHI010023679.1, forward strand.
ATCTATCTATATCATCTATATCTATCTATCTATCTATCTATCTATCTATCTATCTATCTATATCTATCTATAAATTATTATATATCTAAATTTTTTTAATAATTTTAAATAATTGCCGTGTCCTCCTATGACATCCTTACCCTTACCGACCGTCATGGCTGTTACTTTCAGGCGACGCCAACGAGAGCGCAGAGGACGCATTTGTGCGCCGCGCCAAAGAGGGCATGAGCAACGATGAGGCCCAGTTCAGCGTGGAGCTTCCCATTACTGGAAAGATGTACCTGTGGGCAGACAAGTACCGCCCCCGAAAGCCGCGCTTTTTCAACAGGGTTCACACCGGCTTCGAGTGGAACAAATACAACCAGACACATTATGACTTCGACAACCCTCCACCCAAGATTGTCCAGGGTTACAAGTTCAATATCTTCTACCCGGATCTGATCAACAAGCGCTCCACCCCGCAGTACTTTCTGGAGCCCAGTCCTGACAACAAGGACTTCGGGATTCTGCGGTTTCATGCGGGGCCTCCCTATGAGGACATAGCCTTTAAGATCGTAAACCGGGAGTGGGAATATTCCCATCGGCACGGCTTCCGCTGTCAGTTCGCTAACGGAATCTTCCAGCTATGGTTCCACTTTAAAAGATACCGCTATAGGCGGTAGGACCTGCAGGGCTGTGACGCCACGCTAACTCGCGGACCAACATAGTGGTAAACCTCAATCCTTTTAACATTAACAAACCAGTTTTTTTTTTTTTTTGTCATTACTTTAAGGATGGGGTACTTTTTTGAAAAAAAACTGTATTGTAGTTTGAAAATGATGCATTAAAGATATTTCTCTTTTCCACCAGTTTTATTTTGTCAGTCTTGTGCAAACTTTGAGCAACATCCTGTGTTTTTCAACGTGGTATACGTTTGGTTGCTGTCAACATCCCCAATTCATTCATCATAAGGTGACTTAATATTAAGCTACAATGTCAATGCTTTAAAAAAAAGCCAGATGTATGTTGTCACATTGGGTAGTAAAGTAAATGTGTCAATGATTTTAAGCCTTGATACAAAACAAATCTGATTTATTTGTCCAGAAGACCGAAGTGTTTGAAAACTAGCAAAAACCCTGCTATCTTCTTATCTCGTGAGTACAACACCAGGTTTAGGTGAAAAATGCATTTATTACAGCACAACCAATCTTTATATTAAAGAAAAGTCAGTGTTAACATGGGTTAGAAATAAAATAAAAACAATTGAACCAGTATTTATACATTTGCTTTGGACCTATATTGAATGGCCTGCAAAAGCCTTCCTGTCTTCTTAAGTTTCAATAAAATAGGTTTGGTGTATTAATTCCTAAAATGTATGTTTTCTAAAAAAAAGCAAGAATTAAGTTTTAAATTGAGCAAAGTGACAAAAAAGTAATTTTTTTCTTAAAAAAATAAAGAATTACAGTTTAGGTTGTTCAGTAATTCTGTCAATCAACTATTATGTGGCTCATTGTAAAAAAAGAAAGCACTAAAAGTAATTTTTAGATTTCTGACTCATCATCAATGTACTGCAGGGATTGGTTAATTTGTGGGGAAGCATTAACCTCCACTGCTCCAACACTGTGGTTATTACCATGGCATCTGTCAGTTACAGACACCAGAGGCTTCTCCTCCCTGGGAACAGTGGTGCGGCTTGGTGCCTCCTGGTTATCTGTATGCCCTCCTGCCTTTTTGCTGCACTTCCCAGACAGAGGCAGGTGGCCTTTGTAGAAGATCCAGAGCAGAAGGACAACGAGAATAACTACCAGGACCCCTACTGTAGTCGCTAGTCCAAGCAAAGGTGGACCTTGTCTCTGGCCTTCACGTAAAGGGTTTGTCAACTGCCCATCAACGACAATGCTGACCATGTATTCAGCCACAACAGCAGTGTACATGTCAGTGTGGGGGCGCTCCAAAGAAAGGCAGCGGTAGTGGCCGTCGTCAGCATTGGAGGAGTTAAGGATGAGCAGGCCATCTTGTAGGAACTGAAGGCGAGACGATTGGGACAAGGTGAGGGTATTGCGCTGCCAGCTTGTCTGTGCTAGGTTGGAAGAGGGTTGGCACTGGAGATGCAGGTTACCACCCAGTGGGATGGATAGGTTTATAGCCTTCACAGGGTCTGAGCCAGAACACAAATCAATGGGGAAGGTAAAACACAACATGGTAGTTCATTGTGCTGTCAGTACGATTACAGCCACAAATTCCAATTTTTGGCTTTGTTAACATTGGGATGATCCATGTCCCACAGAAATAAGGGTTTCATTTCTTGCGAACTCCTCGATTGCTAATAGCACAAGATACCAGCATAAAATATACCGTCTGAGCAGCCATAAAGACCATTGGGGAAAAAAATATTTCACGACCCCCTAACCCCCTTGCGACTATCTTGTGTCCCAACCCAGTTTGAGAACCACTGCTCTAAGACACTTTGTGCTAAAATATTGACACGTTTGTAGGCTACAAGTTACTACCACCATGGATTCCCTCAACAGATTTCCAACACATTTTTCCCTACAGGGTTTTAAATTTAGGCAGAAAATGGTCAACATAAGCCTAAGAGAGCTCGCATGTTTTATTCTCCACAAATCAACACACCGTTCACAATTTACACACAAATACAAAATTTACAGTTGAGATATTGACAGGTGTGATTCAGGTTGTAAACTAATATGTTGAACTTACCACAAGGTGGGCAGAGAGAGGCATTGGCCACTTTTACACTCTGAATTAGGACTCTAGTGAGGGTGAAAGAAAAAAAAAAAAAAGATGATGCATTTGGATATAGCAGCAAGGAAAGCTTCAGGGTAGGATAGTTGCCTACCTTTGTGCATTCGAAAGATCAGTACATTTAGAGGTGGTTTTATCCCAGCCACAGTATGGGTCTCGAGATAGAACACAGTCCACACAGGACAAAGATCTCCCACAGGTAGCTAGTGGAATCTGCACAGCTCCAGACTCACCACCCGCATACAGCTGACCCTGCACACAGATTACAGTACATCGTACAAATAACATGCAACTAATACGTTATAGGTAATCAACTCAAATTGTTTTGTATGGAGCAGTGCTTAAAGTTACCGTGGCGCTGGAAAATCTGAGGACTTTAATTGGTTCTGGTCGCTCAAACAGATGCACTTCTTCTATGATGAACATGTCACCATCATAGTTCACAGCTTTCACAATGGTGCCACGCTCTTAAAAAAATAACACCACAAAAACCAAGAGAGATAGATAGATAGATAGATAGATAGATAGATAGATAGATAGATACATATACATATACACACACGCACACACACACACACAAAATGTGGTTTGGATTCCCACAGCAACAACATAGTAGCTTTTTATACAAAAGACAAAAACTAAACCAGTAGCTTTCCGTGATACCTTAAGAAAAGAAAAACATGTACATACCTGTGCCTATGAACATGACGTGGTACATCTTGCTATCTGCTGCCTGCACTTGGTTCACTATAATACGTGAGAACAGGGCTCCCCTCCTCACCAGTAGGGGTCTCTCTCCAATCGGCAGGACAGCCTGATCCAAAAGTGGATTGTCTCTAATGAACTGAAGGGTTTGGTCCGGGAGCGCCAGTGTCTGAGTAATGCCCTGATTACGTGCCTCGTTGTCTATACACTGGAGGGTATAAAGGGAAGAAAAGTCATGTACTTAGCTAACTTGCGAACACATTGGCTGGAAACTGGATGCTAATGAGTTAGGCCAGCTGTACGGGGTAAAAAAAAAAAGGGTAGAACTCTGAACTCACAGCTCCGGGCCGAGGGGAGGGAACATTTCCGGTGTACATCACCCACTTCACAAAGGAAGTTCCTACAGGTACTGGAATTTTGTACTTCCCTTCTGAGAACAACTTGCTGATGTCTGATGCACGGTAAGCACACACTGCAGAAAGGTCCGAAGCACACCTTAAACGTGCACGCACAGTGTTAAACTTGCACAACAAAACAACATTAAATTCCCACAGACATGCCATTTCCTTCCACTCAACTTACGACTGTGGTGTGAATACAGCATAGAAAATGCAGGTCTTCCATTGTTGCTGGGGGTCACACCAGAGGTAAGTATCCTGGATAATATAAGGCAATTGGGACTTCAGGACCGGACAGTCTATCCTAGCCTTTAGGAAGGAGGTCCACTTCTTTTGTAAGGTCCTCTGACCTCCAAGGTCCCCCTGAGAGAAGGGCCGGACATGAAGCACAGTGCCCATAATCAAGCGGTCAAAAGAATGGTACACAAAGCGGAAATGCTTAGTCTCAATCTAGGAAATCATATGTTAAACACTGAAGATATTCACCTTGCAGACACGGGCCACACGCGAGATCATCAGTTGGTCGTGGAAGTCATACTCTACAGCTGTCTCACTAAAGAACAGGTAGACTTTGTCGTCATCTCCCACAGCACTGTTAACACTTTCTGGCATCTGGGCCATGGAGACAAAGTTGGGCTCTGAAAGAGAATATATATATATATTAATGTGGTTTATTAAATATATTTTATTTACATATAATACACACTATAGCTTACATCCTGGAGGGGTATAAAACATTATGTCACTTCAAATAGAGAGACTGTCCCTCTGCTTTAGCATTTTGAAAGAACTTATACAAGAGTACAACAGCATTCCAGGAACCAGGTAGTTTTTGTTTCGGAACTAGAACTTTTTTGGTTACTGAACCTTGGAGGAACTTCAAAATGTCAAAAGTGACCTGCATACATTTTAGGTCAGTCAACCATCTAAAAAACTACTGTGGAACTTGTCTTACCATTTAGCCAGGAAGACTTGAACTCTGTGCGTATTGAGACAGAGGAGCTCCGTAACACCACGGGTTCGGAACCCAGGAAGTTCATTGAGGTGGCTGAATACAGGTCGTTATCTAGTGGGTTTATAGGCAGAGAGGAGCTAACATAAGAAACCCTGTGTAGATCAATTGGGAACAAATACTTAAAGCTTAAAGCAGTTGTTCTTTTGGGGGGTCAAAATCCTGCACTCGTGTAATATTCAGATATATTTAATTCAGCATGTCACAACTGCTCAGTCTATCAGAAACAGACAGAGTTGTGGCTCTGTGAGTTTGTCTATTGCTACATGCTGCAAAAGTTGAGGAGCTCAGTTTAAAAAAAAAAGAAAAAAACAGTGTTGAAGTATGATTTATAAACCCACATTGGCAGATGCACCTCCACATCAGGACTAAACAGGGCGATAACTCCTACTAGTAAATAACTAGAAACTGTCATTGCTCCTTTGAAGCCTATGCTTGTTGCCAAAAGTTTTGCAAGAGCCAACAGCTGAAACATCAGCCGTGTGCCAGGAAATACCAGATCATTGCACATGCAATGGCATGCAGCATGATGTCCCGTCTTTACACAATCATAGATCTAGGGACTGCACTAAATCTAAAAACCAAGTAGTAAGGAGTGAAAACAGAGGGAATAAAAATGCTCAACTGAGTTCAAGTTTAAGCCAATATATGGCTGCGAGGTATACTGAATTTAGTCTGAAATCTAATCTGAAACAAGTAAGAAGGAAACTGAGCTGTTGTCCCATGCTACAATAAATATCTGAATATTACTAGAGATATTATAAAAGGAGTACAGGATTTCTCCATTGTCTACTTTACAATTTAGTAATGTATTTGTACGGTGAGTACAATTACAAGTATTAAGGAGCAGGTAGTAGAAAGACACACAGCACTCTACTATTACTACTCACCAACCATGATGGAGGAATATCTCTGAAAGGGATCAAATGGACACTTTCCTTTTCCATCTTCATTTTTCTTCTCGAGAATCAGCTTTCCATCGTCAAAGGACTGTACACACATATGCACAAGAACAGCAGCACACACATTTGGTAACAAAATAAAGCACTGTGCTCAGACTGTTCATCACTGTGAAACATACTGTACTCCAATTCCCTCACCATATAATCACACTTGGGCTCGAAGGCATTGGTTCCACACACGTACATTCTTCCATCCGCCAATGCATGTAGGGTCCTAATATAGTTCTTGCACTCGATCTGCAAATACATTTTAGAATGATGACTACATACCATATTTTCAATTCTAATCAATTACAGATCTTCTTAGCCAAAGGCAAACAATAGTTCAAGTTGACTTACTTCAGGATCTTTCCCCTTTATCTTACAGTCCTTTTTTCGCTCGTCTGTCACTTCCCATCGGACCTAGAAAAGGGAGATCTTAATCTTTCATATATTTTAGACTTACACATTATTTAAATGACTCATTTTCTTTAGCCAAGGGCTACGTCTTTTTGCTAGCCCTAGGCAGGGAGGGAAGATTCAGATGTAACAGGTGTGGACATACTGAAGTGTTCTTGTTGGAGATGTTGTTCAGGTCAAGAGCATAGATGGCCTGCCTGGCCCCCAGCACCAACAGGCCAAGATCTTCTCTCAGAAGCATGGTGGAGTAGTTCCAAACCCCCTCCTCACGAAAAAAATGACAGTTGTCCCCTGATGGTAACATTGGACAGGTTATCTTAGCTATCATTTACCAACTAACAGGGCTCAATCCTCTTACAGACAATTGTTCCATTCCAAACAGAAAAATGTACTGTATGTTAACACTCACATTGGTAGGGGACAGTTTTACGAGGGACACAGTGTAGCGGTGAAGGTTTCTCTAGCGTCAAAGCCAGCGGGAGGAGACAAAAGAGACATAGGGACAGCGGAAGATCCATCTCGCCTTGGTTTCAAAGTAAACTTGATACAGTTATCACACGGTGAACACGGCTGTATTAGCGGCATCAACTGGGCGAAGGCATCGGCGTTGAGTGGAGGGTACTGGCCCCTCTGCGGGCCCCTCTCTGCAGGCTGTCCATGGTGTGATGGATGGCACAGACCTACGAAACAAAGAGAAGAGGGGAGCCAAAGGAAATAAGGTTGTGCAGATATTGCGGGTTTCACGGAATGACAAAATAGAATTGTGAAAAAGGATGAAGCATAACTTGTGAAACAAAATGAAATTGTGAGAGACAAGAACAAAGTGTGTGGGGGTGGAGTGCACATTGAACTAAAAGCAGTAATTCTGTCAGTGCTATAGTGATGGTAATGCAGGGCCCTGAATAGCATCCTGCATTGTGCAGAGGCACTGCCACTTCTCTCAGCACTAGTCACAAGTTGTGACTACCACAAAAACAGCTGCAACCAGCAGGTTGAATGTAGCCCATTTTGTTTTCCTTTTTCTCTTTCACAACTTTGCGTACTCTTTACTTTATTTCAAATAGGTTTGTGCAAACCCAATTAAAATAGAAAAACTACATTACATACAAGCATAAATATTTTTACTACACGATTATGGCTCCATTCATAAATCATTATGTTTTAGGCTAGTTTACTATACCATGTTTTGCACATACGACTTGTATGTCAAATACAAAACATGCACAGTATGTTAGTAGTCTGGTAGCAAAGAATATAGCAAGTAACGTTAGGCCTATACACATAAAATAGGCTATAATCGTGCAAAATATGCATGTTCATGCATACAGATCTCTTTAATATGGGCATAAACTAAACTTAACAAAACAGCAGTGTATCACTGTTTAATACAATTATTTGAGGTTTCTCTTATTCACGCCGCGTTAGCTGATGAGCTGTAGCATGCCAAAACATGCACAGATGTATTTCACCCTGGGGCCATGTTAATCACCAGTCTATACATTTATACCGAAAGATAAGTCTGTATGTATGTATGTATATTATATAATATAATATATAAAGTCCCTCAATATACGATGATATACTATAATCAGGGTATAAAAAAAATAGACTAACGTACTCACCTGTGTGTAGACACGCCCAAAGTTGCAGCGGTTTCTCCTTTAAAATAATTTAAACCCTACACCTGTAAAACGCCTAATCTCTTATCATCCACAATCGAAACATACAATGCCAAACTGTGAAATATAAACGCACACCAATGCAAATACCTCCCTCGAAGCGAACCTTCTAACTTCCTTATGACTAAACAACGCCCGAAGAGCCAAGTTCAGCTTCTACCTCCGCACGCCCACCTAGCCAAAATGTTCCCTCATAGAATAAGCGGTTACACACAGAATTCGCTGCTTCCCCTTTATCTTTGTCGGACTCTGAAAAGGACTGCTGTCGAACGGTACTGTTAAGAAGAGTTTAAGCGTCCCACATTGAGAGTCCTGAATGGCCGCCGCTCCACTGTGCAGTTGACGGATAGCCCAACAGCGTATTTTCCCCCAGATATCAAGCATAGGATACTGATGTGTTGTGGGAACTTGACTGATGGCTTGTGACCATATGAGTGCATAATTAAACTGAAGTGAAGATAATATTGCATATAATACATGTTTAAATGAGTATGTTTTCTGTGTGTAAAATGTAGTCTGTACTATGCAGTCGGCGGGGGGCTGGGGTGTTAATAACTTATCGAGCCTATAGCAGTCAACTGATTTTATGATTGCTTATGGACATATATATACACACACATATATACACACACACACACACACACACATATATATATATATATACACATACATACATACTCCCTATCATAATGCAAACAGCATAGGAAAAAAGTATGGATCACTTCTGTACATTTTAGTAAACATTCCTCAATGGCACAGGCTAATTTCTTCCCCATACCTTTCCAGCTGGCACACCAGCGAGTCACCATCCACCAGCAAGACACCAGGGAACAATTGTTCCCTCCACCCCATTTCGCTGAAAATCACCTGCCATTATCGATTCATGATGACATAATTCCACCTTTATTTGCTGTTCTAATATCTGGGTTTCCACCCAGTCAGTTAGTTGAGACATTCAAAAAAACAACAAGAACAATGTAGGACTCTTAACACAGAAAAAAATACAAACATCCATGCAAAATGTAATTTAATGCCCTCAATATGTAACAATTTTACACTATTTGGCAATAATATTGAACTGAACAAACAGACAACACATATACCACTTACAAATGTACAAGAGACTGGTAGAATCAAATGGCACTGGATAAGTCCAAGGTTCAAGGTAATAATTAAGTAATTACTTTCTTTTTGACAAAATATCGGTCTATTTTTTTGACATACCAATAGTAGGAAGTGGGAACAGAGCATTTGGAAACAGCCAAAAGTGTTGTTTCACAATGTTAGGCTTTCAGGTCCTTACATGGACATAGATCCATTCTACTACAGTGTAATAAAATAAAATACAGAAGATTACCTATGTTTTTTATGTTTTTTCATGAACCTACATTTGTAAACGTATAAATAACAGACCGATACCACTCAGAACACCACTTACAGCTTCTAAGGAGGTCCAAAGGTGGTCCTAGCACCATACAAGAGCACATAAACAGCAGTCACGTGAATATCAGCACCGACAATATCAGTAAATATGAAAGTTGAGTCATAATCAGGCTACAGCAGTATTAATGAACCGACAGTACAATAATGGATGCAGAATATTTAGGATTCTCAGATCAGCATCAGTCTTGAGGCCAGGTATTGTGCACGTTGCTGGTTAGTCATTAAAACATTCCCTAATGTAGTCTGCTAATCAGTGAAATAGTTCAACCTTAATGAACTGAATGAGGATTAGCTCTGTCTAATAGTGTTGCAGCAGTAACGTCAGCAGCTGGTTTCAGACAGAAAAAACCCACAAGCTCAGTGGTTGGTCCATAATTTGTCTGTGCTACTGAAATAGACTTTTAGCTGTCAGTCATATTAGTTGAATATTCGTGATGAACGAATTCAAAAGGATTCTTTGTGGAACAATGATAGTTCTGAGGCAGTGTGTCATTTGTTTTATGCAGCTGGACATAGTTCAAGCAGATAGCACTTTGTGAGATGTTATACAAATCCAATTTAGTGGGTCACCAACCGCCGCTCTATGAAAGCTGCTCAGTGTGCAATCACAGCACTAACTTACCAACACCTACATGTCACAACCATGAGAACACACGCCAGGGCATCCTGATAAGGTGGCAGACATCCTTGGAATCTACCAGGAAAGGCACAGGATGAATACAGCTGCAGCTATGTAGGGGTTTGGTAGTTTGGCACAGAGGATTGGCCCAGCTCTTACAGGAAGTTGCTCCATACTGGTCTGACAGCTGGAGTAAGTCACTCTTGACTGGCTCGCCTCTTTTCCAGCTTCATTTTGAGTTCCTCGTTGAGTGCTGTTGAGGCATAGAACAAACACTTTAGATGAACTGACCACGGGAATGCGAGTGCAGCTGTCAGGACGAAGCGGTCAGGGCACCAGCCACTCACTATGTGCAAGGGGAGAAGGGGAGAGTATAAGTCGTCTCATTGGGTTGGTGGGTGAGGATGGAACTGGGGAGGTCAGGATACGTCGGTCAGGGGCAGGGGACCTGGACAGGGGTTTACTGGTCCAACGGTCTGCAGCAGAATGAAACTAATGGTTAGTATTGTTAGGGTCTGTGAGAGTGTACGTTTTATCCTCGGGAGCAGCCTGTTTAGCAGCCCAGTGCTAGCCGCTGGGTTCCCACTGCCTGCACAAGTGCTTCCATTCAACACCCTTGAACTTTTTTTGTGTGTGGTGTTCCTGGTTCTGGGCAGCAATTGGATGATGTTGCCAATAAAATAACCAAGATTGAGACCTTTTGTTTGGACTTGGGGTCTGACAATCCTGGTTAGTAGCCAATCATGGAACTCTGCCTCTGCACCAAACACTTGAATAGCGACCGGTACCAGCCTGTTTTGCAGGCAGCGAGAAGCTAGCAGAGCTGGCAGCTACCAATGGGTTGCTAAAGACGCTGGTTACCCAGGCTATGTGTGTTAGCGTTGTCTGAGTCAAAAGGAGATACCTTGTTTTGGGGGCAGCGCAGGGGCCTTTGGCAGTGGGCTGGAAGGCGCAGTGTGGAGAATTCTCTCTCCATTCTCATCATTAGCAGAAACATATGCTGGGGATGACATTCACATAAACAGCTTACTGGGGATACCCGAAAAAGATGGGGTAGTTGGGAGACAACATGTAGAGGTTATAAGTATGTAGTAAGCAGCCTCACTGATATTTTCCTCGTAGGGCTCCTCCAATAGGAAAGGCTGTAGTGTCCCTGCCGTCTTCTCCACCAGAGCATCAATGACCTCGTGAAGCGTGGCACAAGGGATCTACATATACAACGAGAAAACAACAGCAGAAGCTTTAGGGCTGTAAGTAAGTCAGTTCAGGTTATTTTAAAGGGACGGTGTGCATTTACTGGCCAGAGGGGGCAGGGCAGAGAAAAGACTGATTCTTGTATCACAAAGACACTAGTACCAGGTGTACTTCATCCAATCTACGTGTCTCAGATAAAACAATGCGAAAGTGAGACTTTTGCTAGCTAAAAGTAGTTCCTTCAACTGTGCAGATCAGAAGCAATTCTGAGCAGGTTTTATGCCTGCATAACCTACAGGAGATTTTAAAACCTATCTCGGATTTTTTTTTTCTCTCCATCTGATAGACCCTGTGCTTACTCATACAAAGAATTGTGTGCTTACTGGATTTTCCACATCTATGACATATCCCCCCTGTTCCCTCTGTGTCACCCGGTAGTGCCTAAAAACAGACCTGGGCGGGGAAAAACAGAAATTCAGCAGCAAACTGAAAACACAGTGCTGTGTGGAGAACACCATATACCCAACTGTATTATGAGCGGTATGCTGTAATGCAATTTACCTACCCATTGAGGTCTTGTCGTGTAGTTACAGCCAGGGAGCACCCATCCCTGCCGGGGCGAAGCAACATGTTGCCACAGTCTGGATGACGTTCTAAGAGGACCTCTGCCTCGGTGCGAGACACGGGTCTAAAACACCTGCACACACACACACACACACACACACACACACACACACACAGTCACCAGGGAAGTTACATGGATGTTTACGGGTGCGGGACAGGGTGGCCGACTCACGGGGGGATCTCTCCCACCAGGGGCACGGAGAGGGGCGAGGGGGGAGCGCGGGCGGGGGCACGCGCCCTCCTCCGGCACCGCTCCTTGTCCACGACCTCCCGCAACATCTGCAGTTGGCCCGGCAACAATGTCAGACAGGCTGGCACATTGAGCTGCGGGCAGACAGGCAGACAGCGGGCCTTTATGGTAGGGTTGGAACACAACGCTCAGGCAAGTGCAGAAGAAACATGTTAAAAAGGAGAAGACAGGCTGGTACAAGTAGGTATTTGTGGGCTCACTTACGTCTATTACAGAGAGGAGGAAGCCTTTCCACAGCTCCCTGGATTCCAGGTTGGGTGCCTGGAAAAAAGGCAGTATTGAAGATTTACTCTCTGTACAAAAGGTACACACACACACACACACACACACACACACAGGAGCACTGTGTGAACTCTGGCATTACTGTGAGTTTGGTCTCTCCGTCCTTCATACGCAGGATTAATCTGGCGGCCTCCAGGTTCCTATCTCGGCTACAGTCGTCCTTTAAAGACACGAAACCGCTGAGCTCCAGCTTTTCTACATACTGAAACACACACACACGTGTAAAGTATATGTATTTGTAACGTAATGCCACAATATCAAAAGGGCTATAAACAAATGACGTGAATGAAACTCACGCTGGTGTCCTTGGCATTATTGAAGAAAAACAACGTGTTCCCACACAGACAGGTCCACAGCCGCCTGGATGCCTGCGATAAAACAATACGGATGAATACATGAAATCAACTGGTACCCAACTTTCACAAACCCAACTTTTATTGCAGCATTGTGATGTATAACCAGTGTTGGGGTTGTTAATCAAAAATAGTGATATATTACCCATTACTTAAAAAAACAAAAGAGTAATGCACTAATTTACATATTTACTCCCTGTAGAAAGTAATTTGTAACACTACTCATTACTATAGCGTTACTCTGCAACATCACCTGAGATGCATTGTTACATAATTACCAGTTAACAATATAACATTAAACCTTACATATGCCCACATATCGGCACAAATCCCTATCCTAATAAGAAGGAATTAGAGCTTTCTTTTATGCTCTTTAATAAATAATACCACAAAGTCGACAGCAAAATTGGTAAAAACCAGCCCAAAGAGCAATTCACAGAAAAATGTTGTGGCGAGAACAAGGCTTAATTGCAAGTAACTACATAATTGTTTGATTAGTAACTGTAATGTGATTACTGAATTTAGAAACGGTAATGAGTTACATTACTGCATTACAGACAAAAGCAATGCGATTACAGTAATGTGTTACTTTTTAAGGCGTTACCCCCAACACTGGGTATAATGCATGCCAAATCCATTTCTTTTTACTGCTCCATCCTGTGCAGGGGGATGGAGGAGCCTCAGCTGTTGTCAATCTGTGACCTGCACCCAACTGCATGCATGTGTACATTTAAATTGGCCTACAATGTATTTGTTTATGGGATAGGCTCCAGACATGTAATAAACATGCAAAACCACATGCTGTCCGTTTCCCATTTTCACTGTTTGTTGGGTTAGGATAAAAAAAGCGTATAATTAAACAAGAGTTTAATAAATACAAAAAAATAAATGATTACTAAATGAAAACAAACTGTGTATTCTATTAATTTCTATATTCAATAAAGACCGGCTAGCAAAATATGCAACACTTAATTATAAGCCATGTTATAGACAGATACGACTAAATAGCCTACTATTTTGGCAATAACGCACACATTTTGACCGAATGACTCATTCACTGAGTTACAACGTTGTATGCTTTTCCTCGGAAAACAATTGTGCAATCCGCTATTTGAAGACACCTCGATAGAACAGCACGAATTGCATTCTCGCCTCACCCAGTCGACCACTAAGGAAGTTGACAGTTCTATATTGAATTGGGAGGGGGATTCGCCGGTGCGCGTTGTATTTGCGTATACACGCTGACGACCACCAACCACAGCATGTACTTAAACAACATGGCACTTAATCTGCAAGAGCCAAGCCTACCTTTTCTTTCGGCCCCCGTTTCTCCAGGTATCCTTCATAGTAGCAGGGTGGGAGCTGAGCCCGTTGTCCTCCTGGCCCCGAGCGCTGCTTGACGGGTGCAGCCGCCATGAGTGTCTGTGGCTGGGCACCGACCGAGGACAAAGGGGCGCTAAGTAATTCCGTGAGTGACACGCCTTCCCCTATGAGATATTGGCATGGAAATAATCCAACAGCTGGTTGATGTTGCCTTCCCTATCTGTCACACACAAGCAGTGTTCACACAAAACAAATTGGTTGGTGTAGGAGGATGCAGAACTTACTTAAAAAGATGATTATTAAACATTACATATATTAGTTGCGGGTATTCGTAAATAAATCAAGCACTGATTGAATCATACATTATAACAGGGTCTAAATAAATTAATAATACAATCACCAGTAATATGCTTATAAGGTTTTACACCTGTGTACATGCTGCATGTATTAATGGTAAAATTAAAAGAATTGTAAACATTTAAAAAGATTAGACAGACTTAGAGACAGTTTTCTTTATATTTATTTGAAGTAAATAAAGAGAATGCATTTCCCCCTTATATTAACAAAAATAAACAATACATTACAGATTATACATAATAGACCCTAAAGATAATCCAGGATAATCCTGTTTTTAGTCTTCCCATAGTGTCACAGTTACAAAAATAGAGATATTACTTAAGAACACATGCATATAGTGGAAATATTTTTTCACTGAGAATTCCATTTAGATTTAGCATATTAAAATAGAACTTTAAAGACAATACCTTTTATAATATAAAAGGGATGAGATGTCCGTTTTCATACGATACAACCCGGCGCAGATCATTGTGTGAAAATAAATGTTAAACAAATGTCATCCGCAGCATTAGAGTAACTGCTCCCGCTGTGACAGCTGCACACAGAGATTGATTTTAGCCCTTTGTATACGTGACATCATTCGCCATTAATGTTATATGAGGCATGCAATAGTCCAACCTGAGCCCACTTTGACCGTCCAAACACGGGGCCCTTGATTTAGTCTAATGAGGCGTGTTAACCCACACCTGATCACAACATCAGCACAGCCAAACCCCATGGCCTTTTTACATAGCATAAATACAATACACAGACATGCAAATAAAATATTAAAGGGTACATATTATATTAAGAAAAACGCAAGGAAGCGATGGAGATGGAAAGGAGGCTGGGGCAAAAGGGGAACCATGGGATTGGACTAAGACAGAAAATTTGATATTTGGGGGTGGGGGTACAGGAGCAGGTGGTGAATAAAGAGTCGTGGTTTTTTTTTTGGGGGGGGGGGTCAAAAAACCACGCCCGGTTGCCCCTACGAAAGTAAAAAACAGTGTGTTGCCCATCAAGGGGGGGTTGAGGTGGGTTGGGTAGGGCCCGGGGGGGGGGGG
>JAOEHI010023689.1:0-26713 GCA_025447815.1 Percopsis transmontana
ACATACACACACACACACACACACACATACATACACACACACCTCAACATAATTTACACTTGTATGCTGCACATACAAAAAAAGTTTACAAAACGACTAAATATGAAGTCTCCTCATGAGCTGTTTTCACTCGTATCGGGACATAATCATCCTGTGCTCCCTCTCTATTCAATGGTTGGTAGTAAAACCTAGCATGTTTTTGGAAGTGAGACTGATAGTGTTCCTCTAATGCCAGCATGCAAGGCTGCCAGTGAGCACGAGGCCTGGGAGAAATGTAGGTCAGCAAACGCTGCTCTGCACTGTTAGCAGTGGGACTGGCTTATTAGCAGAACCATTCCCAAATCTATACTCTGATTGGTCCCTTATGGTATTACGCTCATTCCAGCCCCGCCCGGTCCTGCTGCCAGGAGAGGGACCCTGGGGGCGCTCAATAAGGCTGAACAGCCAGAATGTTTCAAACACAAGGGAGATGAGGTTGCTAGTTATTTTCTCACCCACAACCTCCAAAACAGTAGTTGTAATTGTGGCCCCTCATTCCTCAGTTTAAGTGACAGATGTGCTGTGAAACATTTGGCAAGCGTCCACCTTGTTTTAGCCCCTTCTCTGTTCTTATGCCTCTAAAAGAAAATTCCATGCCAAGTTTTTATGACAGATTTCAGATGAAATTTGCCGCCAGCTTGAGAAAGAATGAACACAGACATATTGATGCAGACATTTGTGGACACGCCGTGGTCCACATCTAGCAAATCATCCAATAAAAAGCACAGTTTCTGTCACGTCTGTGACAAATAGAAATGTTGTACTTTTTTTATACTAACGTTAGCTGAAGCTGGCAAGTCTAAACAAATCAAAAAGCGAAACCTTTTTTGAAACATTGGTTTTGATGTGACTGCATTACAAACAAATATATTTGTGCTGTATTTGTGGAACACGTACACTGTATTTGGGTACTTGTGTGTAACCATTGGCTTGCCATGTTAGTGACAGCATAATTCCACAGAGTACGTTCTATTCCAGTGATCTACTGGGAACTGCTGCTTAGCACCCTACCTAGCACCATGATGCCCTCAGACTATTACACAAACAACAAAACCCTAATGCCTGATAGAAAAATATGCATTGGGTGCAGTCCCTTTAATGTAATGTAATGCAAATGTGACTCGTGAATGCAAATCTCAATATTTCCTAGTGATGTAAAAGTCTGTCTACATTTACAAGTCTACTTTTGACATTTTCACAGGCCTACCCCATAACGCTGCGGCTACATCATGGGCCAGGGAAAAGGCTGACTGCGAGCTCCCGCTTTCCCTTCCTCTGCTGTAAACAAAAGGTCTTGGTTTCCCTCAGAGACCTGTTGTTTTTTCTACGCAAAGGCTGCAGTGCCTGGGTCTTCTCCACCCACCTGCTTCCCATGATGGAGTCACAAGAGCCCCCTCTCTATCCCTCCTCAGGGCCACAGCAGTGGAAACACTTTCACGGCTACATGACAAGTCAACGGTGATGATATGCTGTAGGGTTTAAATCAGCGGTTCTTAGTTCTAATAATAAAACATGCATGTTTTCCCCCCCCAACTGTTGGGTTAAGAAAAGGTTAAGAACCATCACCTTACATTTCCGTGAAGCCTTCAAGTCCTCTAGCAAATGGTATACAGATTTCAGCTTAGCAAATTGACAGTTTTGGAGTGTGCATACTGTGCAGTGCCACTCTACTTTGTAGACGACAGCAGATCCATGCAGATGTAGAACCGGAAGCCCTACTGTTCCAACAGAACAGCTACACAGCGGTGTAGCGGGTGCCCTAAATAGCAATTGGAAGATGTAGGTCATTACCTATCCACCTGCTCAACCCAATTTCAACCAAAAAATTAATCTACAGAAAAAAGAGAAAGAAATAAAAAAGCATGCATAGTTTATATTATGATTCAAGAGCAACTAAACCCTTCGTTCAAGCAGAAGTGCATCCAGCTCAAACACTTCCAACAACAACAAACCACGGGAGAGCAGAAGGGGAGCAGTTAGACACACCTTCCTAGTCCCCATTGTCAGCGCCCCTCCCCCACCCACACAGGAGGGTTAGAGGTGACCCCTCTGATACACCAGACATGGACACACAGCACGACACGTCGACTTGTGGAGTATATTTTTGCATTTTTCACTTTTGCAACCAAATAATAGATAATATTAATTGAATTGCAGTTAAATACAAATGTATATGTACTGCATTCCTACAAATCCGGGGTTCATTACTCAACTGTAACATATGCAATATCAAATGCAGACTATGGGGGTTTACCTGTGGCTACAGCAGCGCTGTTGGGCTGGCTGTTGGTGCTGCTGACGTCCACATAGAGCTCATCCTCGGCTTCTGTAGATGAGGGTGAGGATGACTCGCTGCTTAGCTCCTCGCTGGAGCTACTGGTACTGTGGAGCAGAGCATACTTCCTACGTGCAATCACTTCGCGCTTCTTCCTCTGGAGAAGCAGTCGCTCCTTTTGCTTCGGGGTCCTCTGAGTGCTTCCAGGAGCCGCTTTCACAAAGCGCTTCCTGTGCAGGGACCGGCGGCTGCCCAGACACGGCCGCTTCAGCAGCATAGGCTCCGCCTCTGACCGCGGCCACTTGTGCGAGCGACTGGGCCGAGTGCGACCAAGGACGGGGCGCAACCCAACACTTGCCCCTGACCCGGTTGTCAGGGGAGAAGTCTTGTGTTGGCTCCCTGCCGCTCCTGCCTCCCCTTCGTCCTCTGAGCTAAGTGTGTCAGAGTCCCCGAAGCGCAGGCTGGAGGAGGGGGAGGAAGCACAGTCACTGAATGAGGACTCATGATTGTGTTCGTCCTCGCTAGGGTGCTCCAGGAGTTCTACCCTGGGTCGCTGAGGGGCTAGTGAACTCTCACTGATGTGACCCTCCTTTAGGGAGCAGTCTGAAGGCCCTGCCTGTTGGCTCTTGCGCTTCTTGCGCCCAGGGAGGCTCCTTTCGGAGTCTCTGCGTGCCCCCGTGTCCCTCAGGGGCCGATGCCTTGACTCTGTGCACAGCTTTGCAAATTCGCTACCTGCCTTGGCAATTACTTCCATGTTGCCAGGGAAGTTCTTGGCTGCCTCCACAGGCTCTGGGTTCACCAGTGGCTCCTTCAAGTGCTCCTGTCTCTCCGGAGCCTCAGATGGCACCTCGCTCTTCATGGTGGCAGGTCCTCACACATCCAACATTAAGAACACTTGCGCAGCTTGCAATTATTAGTCTTCCAGTGGCATCGCACTCAACCTAAAACAAAGGAGGAAGAGGAGAGTTATACTTAAGCTGCTAATGTTATATGTGGATAATATATTCTCCACATATATTGATTATCGGTGATCCTCATTGAACTGGCTAAAGGTTTTTCACTTTCCCATGATGGGAGATCCTATAATCACTGGCCGCCAACCACTGTATCGGAACATTGAAAGTTACACGGCAAATTTGTCTTTGAAAAGAATCAGTGATGATAAGACAGAGTGCGATGAGCAATCGAACACAGTACATTTAAACTCCTACAATAGCAACTGGAAAGACAGAATCAAGCCACTTGTGATTTTTAAGGATATGCTCCCAGTACATTTTGTAGAAGGTGATGGCTTTCGTTGAACCCGAATATACCGGGCATGTCATTATGTGGGATGATTTCTGCGTGAGTTGAACAACACTATGAATGCAGAGAAGCGAAAAACTAGGCTGATACTTCTTTATTTAGTTATTAAATCCATGGCACGTTGTAGGTATTTTGTTTATGTCATATTGATTGACAGTCTTTAACTACTGAAAATGTTTGAAAATGTCCATCCCTTGTAGATAAAGATATTATATTAATTTAACGAATGTAGACAGCACATCTCTTGCTCTGATTAAGTTCATACCAAACATTGACTCCTTTCGGATTTCATCATGGAGGACAATTTAGTAGTTAGTATAAAAAGGCAAGAGGCATTTTAGTTGCCAGGTAAGAGGTGTCATGATCTGCCAAGATCAATTGTGCCAAGCTTATCTAAAATGACACAAATATAGCCAATGTTTATTTTCAATATGAAGAGAGAGTTACTCATGTAACTTATGAGGATTGGAGGTTTATTCAGAATGTGTTGGATCATAAAAATTTACGTATCTTAAATAGAGCATATACAGAACCTTGGTTCACTAAATACTGACTGAACTCTGAGAATAGAGGAATATGATAGATGACCAGGTTTCAATTTGAATATGGATTTTTGATGGAGAATAAGTAAATTTTCTGTAAATTCAAGTAAAACAGATTGTTTCATCTAAATAAATCTAACACATAGACACAAAAAAGTCAAATAGAACAGGCCACATATGCCATTAATTTTGGGGCAGGATAGTCTAGTGGTCCAGGTGTTCCCAGCTGGAAGGTTGTGGGTTCAAGCCCCAGAGATGGCCTTCATGTAAGCATCCTTGAGCAAGATGCCTAACCCCTACCTGCTCCATGTATAGAACCATGTAATTGTAAATCGCTTTGGATAAAAGTGTCTGCTAAATGACCTAATTCTAATTGTAATTCTGTTAGGAGGAAAAACTACAGTCAGGAGGATTCTATTATTAGGTGCTTCAATTTGACAAATAATCTACCTATAAAAGTCCTTTAAATATATAGTAAAAGATAATACCTTTAATATGTGGGTTTTTGCAGCCTGATACCCTTTTGTTTATGTGGTTATATTTATTTATAGTTTGACTCTGAACATGACAGCGAATGTCAGAATATATTTATTTAATCAACTTGCTTTGATTATTATCATTTGATTCATTCTGAATTTATTGGAATTGTACTATCTTTTCTAAAACATATAATGATACTTTCATACAGCCATGAGAGCCATCTGTTAAATAGCCTATATGTATTATTGAAATTGTACGCTTATGCTTACTGGGCTAGAAAGGTGCTTTCAATAGAGGATTGGGGAAACTTATTTTTTTTTTATATATTGTCGATTGTATAGGTCCCAAAAATACCTCATAGAATTAAAATCACCAACCTAGAGGGTAAAGCAGTTGCATAAAATTTACTAAATTTCCCTGATGAATTAAAGAATACAAGGGTAAAACACAATTCAGTGTGCCTGCAATTGCATACATGATGAGTTATTAATAAAGTAACATAGTTTGAGGTTCCATCACAGGGTGGAATCTGCAGAATAATTAAAATGTTACAGAAATATCTGCCATCACTTGATCTGAAACTGGTGGCATGGAGTGATTTCTCAAACACGTGTAATGGAGAATATACCTAGATATTCTAGGACGCATTTGAAGTGAAGATATGAAGGGCAATGAGCTGAAGCTATCTCCACTGAGACTGTTTACAAGCAATGCTTAGTTTCAAGTCCTAAAATGCCACCATACAAGCTGCGCAATGACATGCGTGATTACAGAGGCCTCATAGCACAAACCCGAAGTCAGTCTCCACAGAATATCTTAGACAGATTTCTACGAAGACTGAAAATTCTGATATATGAATATCATCCAGATAATGCAGTTTCTACTAACGTTAGCTAGATAACATTGGCTATAGTTTGGAGCAACAAAGCAAAACAAGATGACGTACGACTATCCCAGAGCTGCTATTAGGCGATCATTCTTTCCATCCAGGCGAAAGACAGCTACATAGAATTATCCGTGGCTGGACAAAGGTTTATATCTGAGGGGTAGACAGCAAAACTAGTTCTCCACATAACGCCTACAATATTAGTAGGTTGATCACTACATTCTCATTACCCGTATCATGAAAACAGATAGCCATTGAAGTGACCGAGGTCATATATCGTTAAAACTAGTGTTAGTAAAGAAGCACTATATCTAGATAGCAGAGGCTACTTATTAATCAGGATCAGGCCTAGAAATATTAAACTGTATGGCGAACCACTCATTTTAACGGATTCAGAATTTCAGATGTAAGACAACAAAAGACTAAACATACCTGGACCAAGTCTTTTTAAAAATTTGTCACCGGCCTTTTTGTGACATGTAAGGATAATTCCAGTGGCAACTAACGGAGAACGGAAAATTACGGGTTTCTATCTGTTATTGGTAACCAGTAAACTAGCTAGGCCTACATACAAATCGTGAACCAGCGACATTAGCAGCTGTGATTATGATATTGACAGCACGATCCAGAGCAGTAGAATCGACGAAAATGGCCCTGGTCTGCGAAGAGCTAAGCTAACGAGTACGTTAGCTACACTTCACTAGTCAAATATCCGATGATACTGAATGATTTTTTTAAAATTTAAAATAATGTTGTGATACCCAAACGAATTATTCAAGTTCCCGCGTATGTTTTCCCTGCGAGAAAATTGAAATATCTGACTATTAACCCTCGACGAAGTTCCCATTCCTGGATCTTCGAGGCATCCACTGTTGTTTACCCAGCAGGTCGTCTACTCGCTACTGCTACAACAATAGCTGTTCACAACCCCACGGGGGCGCAAGTGGGCCGTTACTGCTTCACGACAATTTGCGACATGATGCCATCCTTATTCCATGTTATTTTTTAGAAATATTTTCGTCGTGGTTTTTTATGCTTGATTCACGATTATATAAATCGCATGAATATAATGCGTTGCTTTGCTTTACCGAGATTAATTAATATAAATAACAAGGCCTATTTTGTCCTCAAATCTCCATTCATTGTACAAGTTTGCCGACTAGCGGTTATTGCCTAACTCAAATAGGTAAATAACCCTTATAAAAAGGTAATTTGTTTGTCAAAACCACCAAAAAGAAATACAGAAACCAGCTTAATTACAGCAAAATATATGACATGCTTTATAGCCTACACAATGTCATAGTTATTCAGAAAGCTCTTAAGATGGTAATGGTGCGTTTCAGTTTGGCTCCAAACTCTAGTCTACAGATATTTGAAATTCATTTTAGAATAAGATGCTTAAAGGAATGCTTCACACAAATAAATTTTCCTTTCTGCACACAGCGCAAAGGCTTTCAAAAAAACACGGGCCGCTATAACGCAATCGAGAAATGTAACTTTAAAAGTTAGTAGGCTACACCATACATATCATTAAAGATTTCTTTATAGATATCTATTCAGACATACATGGAAACGAAGAACAAATGTAAATACGTCAGATACAGGCGTTTACGGTACTAATACTTAGTGGAATTCACACGTGAAACGCTTTTTGCCATTTTTGGTCACAGTACTTTTTCTGACTCCTGACTTTCTGTCTCCGGACTATATCTTAGCTATATAAAAAGAGCTCTTTGTAAGTACATGCTTCTGACCAATAATGGAAGATGATACAATAATGCGCTATGTGGAGTAAGATCACGCAGTGTTTTATCCTCCACACCCGTAAGTTGCGGTAGAACCAGAGTAGTCCTCGCTACCAATCTCATTTCAGCCTGAAGAAGAGGCAAGAGTAAAGAGACGCATGTACGCGTGCGCTTGCTCAACAATAACACTCATGAATCAAAATGGCGTCGGGTGCCATTTCCACGGAATTCAAGAGAATTGTAGATTTACGAGTTATTGATCTAAAATCTGAACTCAAACGAAGGAATTTGGATGTTTCAGGTGTAAAAAGTGTTCTCATTGCAAGATTGAAGCAGGTAGGTAATAAAATACGTTGTATAATTGCGCAAACGTTTGGGGAATGCGGTGTAATGGAAACTCGTTTCGTGGGGGAAGACTATTTCCTGTGTAAAGTACTCACCATGTAGCTTCGCTAAATGGACGGCAAAAGTCAGACTATAGTCATGCACGTAATTCATTCGCATATATTCTTAACCTATATTGTGTTAATTGCGTTGGTATATAAATAAATTTTCCAAGCAGCAATTAAATTGACCGGATAAACTGACTTCGTGAATGTGGGTAACGTTACGTTAACCACCCTGTCTGATTTTCAAGATGGGGTGAAATCGCAGTAACGTTAGAATTTGTGGTAGAAGAATGCTGCAGGTCATGCGGCCGAGTTTTCCAGAATCAACCGAGCATGTTGCTAAAGTTAGTCTCGGATTGACACAAAAAATTGCAAGGGTCTATAATTATTGCATTTGAAGGGACGTCTCTTTAAGGAATCGGTTTGGTTTGTATTTAGACGAGGTCCATTCGCAGGGATATTTTCTTCATGGGCGAACAAATGATGTCTGCGGACACCCTCAAACAAGGTCTCTACCCAAAATAGACTACACCGTCACGATCCCGTCGGCGGGGGAAAATACGGGGTGCCCGTTTAGTTTCCTAGGTGTAAATAGTAGGGTCTGAACGGGCGCGGTTGGCGGCTGTATTTTGCCCGCTTCAACACGTTGGCTTGGTAGTCTAGGAAGAAGACGGGGAGTTTATACAAATCCCCTGCGGTCAGGACGGTTTTACGTTTCACTTACGTGCAATTAACGTAAACGTCAGTGACCTGAACGTCCTGTTATAAAAAAGGGAGGTTGTGGTTTGGACAACGTTCACATAGCTAATATAGTAACAACAAAGCAATCGTTTTTTTTGCCGCTGTAGATTGTTGTTTTAGCCGTGGAAGGATATGTCCAATGTTGTCAACATATTCGGTTTGGAATTTCATGCATTTCATTTCAGTTAAAATAAAATGGCAATGAACGTGACTTGTCTTTAAATAGTGATGATGGCAAATACGGTCAAACATTTATAAAACAGACGTTCCATGCTTTTGCATGTGCATCAATCAAACTACATAATTTACTACTGGATTAACATTGAGTAACACTCGCTACGACCATGAAACGCAGCAAACGTCTTTGAAAGTAGCTAAATAACGTTAAGCGTGTCGTTTGTAAAAAATACAAATGAAACAAGCGAAATTAAAGATGACGGAAGTCATAACGCCATGACATAGCTCCTTTACTCAGCGGTAGCACCATAGTTCTATGGGAAGTACCACCACCCCGCCCTTGTTGCAGAGTTCTGTGAATTCAGTTTGATGCCCTACATACCGCTGATATAACATTATGGGTTTCTGTATTTCTGAAATTGTTGCTTTAACTAATTGAACAAACTATTGGTTTTGTTTATTAGGCTGTGGAGGGTGAAGGTGGTCACCCAGATAACATTGAAATCCAACTTTCTGGGGACACATCCACCAGGAAAAATGTTAAGATTAAAGGTAGTGTTTGGAATATAATTGTTTAAAAGAGGTAGTTTCACAACATTAGTCACTTTTAACAAATATGATCGTTTTTCCTCAGGAAAAAAGATAGATTCGGACCAAGATAACACTTTGGAGGATGACTCTATTTCCAAAGTGAGTTCCAAAGTGTCAGGTGTTTGTTGTTAATGACTTTTAGCTTTCACTTTTGCAGTGCAGTTAATGTTTTTATCACTTTGCCCACCAATATGTTAATTTTTTATAATATATATCTGAAAAGTGCAATACAATTTTGCCTAGATGTATAATTAGTGAATTCCGTTGTAAAGGGTAGGGTTATGTTTAGGAGGGAAGGGGGCACATTGTCGCTCTACCAAATTGTCACACTCAATTATTACAGCCATTCCAGAAAATGTTATTCTTATGTAATTGACTAGACTATCATTAAAAACCTGTGATTTTCTTTTACAGGACACTGAAGAAGATGAATCGGAGAAAGGTATGTTTATAGTCTTAGCCAGGGAGATCATTAACATTCATTCTTTTTACAGGTAGCTGTAAAAAGTCTAATGAATATCATTCTACTGTTGGCTGCTTTGCCATGTACAGTGATAACAAAATGGTAAAGAGCAAAATGGACATGTTTCAGGGTCATTATTTACTATGCCTTCTGTTTTATTTTATTTTTTTGGAAGACTTGTATTTTGTGTCAGTATACAATACTACTTCAGTCATTAAAGTGCAAGGACTGGCTCAGCTCAAGGAACATTTTGCAGACCCTGAGACAGAAGGCAATGTGAAGCTCAAGAAAAGTAAGGCATTGAGTATATCCACGAGAGGCTTTATCTTCGTGTCCCCTGATTACAGCAACACCGTGATGTGTAAGGCCAAGAACATGTCACAGAGCGTGACCCAAAGACTTCACAGGCTTTCGTGTCTGTCTAATCCATTGAAGTGGGCAGGGTGCAGAAGTCTGAATTGATGCCAGAAGATTGTTTTTGCCTCTTTTGGAATCTGCTTATTATAGCAGACATGATGACATTGTTTTTTTTAATATAAAGTGAAGATATGGAAGCTTTCTATAGACTGAGACAACTTCCCATAGTATTAGACTGACTGGATGTGGATGCATTTTTGCCTCATGGAAGAAATGACTTTATGGTTGGACTGATGCCATTTCCCTCATCTATGAACCATGCTCCTTTTTCTGAAGAATTCCTTCACAAATTACCTGGATCTGCAAATGCATCAGCATCGACACAAGCTTGTGACACAAGCATCGATGCTACCAAGAACTTAAGAAACTGGATTACCTACCATTTTCAATGAGGAATATTTTGTGTCTTCCTGTGCGCCCTCGATGACCACTAATACTTAATTTGCTTTCTATTGTGCTTTCTAGGTGAAGTTACGTGCAACATGTCAATGTTAAAAGTTGTGTTTTTGCCATGTTTTATCCTTATTAAATCCCTCAGATGTAACTGATACAGATGATGGTACTCGTGAAAATTCTAAGCCTCCACGGTGCGAGGATAGTGCCTCTGGGCCTCTGCCAGAGGCTGTGGCTGTGATTGAGTCGGAGTCAGAAGCTGTGACGGCGGCTGAGGCTGACTCAGAGCCGGAGGAGGATGCGGAGCCAGAAGTTGAGCCAGAGCCAGAGGTTGAGGCCGAGCCTGAGACGGAGCCCGAGCCCGAGCCAGAGGTGGAAGACGAGCCTGAGATGGAGGCGGAGGCAGAAGTGACTCAGGTGGACGCTGAAAGTGTGAACGCCTGTAAAGAAGTAGAGGACGATCACCTGTCCGTCTCAATCCCGAATGACGATGCCATCACACTAGACGTTGATGGCGACGATCTCCTGGAAACAGGTAAACATGTGAAACTTCCAGATGCAGAGACTGACAAGGGCACTGACGAACCAGAGGTCTCTGCTATGATGGGCCCAGAGGATGGCATGAATGTGGAAGACATGGATGGCCATAAGGATGGTAAGAAAGATGACGGACCCAAGGTTGACCCAATGAAGAAAGAGGCCCAGAAGAAAGCTGACATGGGAGACAAAGACAAGGATTCTGGGAAGAAAGGCCCCTCCTCTACTGGGGCATCAGGTCAAGCTAAGAGGTTTGTCTTTCTATGTCAGTTCTTTGATACTACTACTACTACCAAGTTCCAGCTCACTAAGAAAACAGCATTGTGGGTAGCCTCAAGATTTTTTTCTTTTTTTTTCTCCTTAAGGGAAATGTTGCACTGATGTACCTAATCCAGCCAATTTACTGCTATAAGTTATTTTTGTGAAGTTGGTTAAATTGTGGCATAAACCAGGAGTCGAAAACACACCCGTTATTTTCATCTTTCCAGACGTTTTAATGCCTTTTCCAGTTCCTACGCAAGGCATTGTAAAAGAGCATTAGTCCCTGTGATCTGAGAAATTTTTTGTCAGAAAAGATTCACTGTGAAGTTGCTCAAACTTCTGAAGATTTCATTGGTCCAGGGAATAAATTGGCTCTGAACCTGTCCCATCTCACCAGTGGAAAAGCAATGAAAGACGCCTTTGAGAGATTTGTCCAAATCTACGCCTTGTCTATGTTTTTGTTTTTTTCTCTTTTTTATTTTTATTTTTTTTTTCTCCTGAAAAATGTCAAAACATGATGTTGTATTCCATAAAACGTGTTTAAGATCACTCCCCACCATGACTTTCAGCTTCTGGCACTCATTTCTCTCTTTACTGTTGAAACATTTTCTCTATAGCTCTTCAAGAGACAGGGATGGAAAAGCCGCAAAAGATGAAAAGGGTAAGGAAACTAATGTAGACGTGTTTCCACAATTGTATAACCAAAGGGCTACACCTACCAGTCCTCTGTGGGACGTTGGTACTTTTCTATTTTCTATACATCGCCGGTCTTTGCTAAACCGAAACTAATTTCTCAGGTGGTGCTGGCAATAGCGGCGCCAGTAGCTCTTCTCGTAACATATGGGTGAGTGGCCTGTCCTCCAACACTAAAGCGGCTGATCTGAAGAACCTCTTTGGCAAATATGGAAAGGTAAATTAATTCAGATATTTCAGTTTTGTTATTTCACATGGTTTGCATTTGTTGGCCAGAGAGGCAATAGTTCCCCATAATACATAGACACGGCACGGGCACGAGTGTGGGTGCTTTGTTTAATTGTCGCTTTGCACTTCTCAACCCAATGATCTCATGGCAATTGGGGGCAAAAAACATACTGCTCGGGTTCACTACATGGCTACCTGAAATACCTGAAAACCACACCAATATAAACTTGTTGAAAATGTAATTTAAAAACCATAGGCATAAATATAAGGTTGGTCCCCCCCGCTTCTATAACGCACTCCACTCTTTTGGGAAGACTTTCGAACATGGCCAAGCAGGGGCAATTCTAGGATCAGACCTTTTTAGGGGGGCTCAGCCCCTAATGAGAATGTAGCATGCATACAGTACCTTGGAAAAGTGTTCACTAATTTCACTGGATATAATGTTTTAATTTAAACACATTGTATTTAATCAGAAGATTGCATATAATCATAATAAATTAAGCAAAGTTTTTGTAATGTGTATATATAATATGTAAGAGGAGGTTGGGGAGAATCCACATTTGATAACAGTAAGTCAATACACTGCTTAGTTATGTGAATTCCGTGTGATGTCCACTGCAATGAATGTGGGCAAAGTAGAAGCTGCATTGGCATTATAACTTTGTGGTCTTGACTACCTGTCCACTTTTTCACCTGGTTTAAATCTGCGCCATCAAACCTAGGCTACTTCTTCCGTTTCTTCTTCCACTGGCATAGCAGACTAGTATTGATGTTAGAGTGCATACCTACCAGAGTGTGTAATATTAAGAATACTGGACATTCTCTAGAATGCAATTTTATACAGTAGCACTAAGATTGCCCTTCAATGGAATTAAAACCATGAAAGACCCAGACCATTATTCCTTGACCACCAAAATGTTCTTTTGACACTATGCATTCAGGCATGTAGCTTGACATCTGAAAGTTAAATATAAGACAATGGTCACACACGTCTTGTGTGTATATATTTTTCTTTCTAGGTTTTCAGTGCCAAGGTGGTAACAAATGCCCGCAGTCCTGGTGCAAAGTGTTACGGCTTGGTTACAATGTCCTCTAGTGCAGAAGTGGCACGGTGCATCTCCCACCTGGATCGAACAGAGCTGCATGGACAACAGATATACGTTGAAAGGGTAAGCTGAGTAGAATTGTCAAGAATTTACTTTGTAGCAAATTAGTTTTAACCTGCCGCAGAGATGTGATAAATTTGTGGCATGTGTCTCTTTAGGTTAAGAGTGATCCCTTCAAAAAAGAGCCCTCAAAGAAGGAAGTGGATGACAAACAGTGTTCAAGCAAACCTGGCGATAAACGCAGTACAACAGGAACAAAAGCAACTAGCAAGTAAGAGGGGTGGAAATGTGAAAGTTTCCCTAGTGATTTTACCTGGGTAAAAAATACTCCATTTACCCTACCTCCGCTTAACCCCTTTCCCAAGAGCCCAGGCTTCCTCTAAAAAGGAGGAGAAAAAAACAGACAAACCATCTGAGAAAGACAACAAGGATTCCTCCAAGAAACAGGACTCCAAAAGTGGAAAATCTGAGGCTTCATCCAACTTAGGCCAAGACTCTTCTAAGAAAGAAGATAAAAAATATGGCCGTAAGTGTCAATCTTAAAGTTTGTGGTTGAGCTGAGATGAGGCAAATATCCCTCCCTAACTTTATTCCTTTTTAGGGACAAAGAGCCCTGGGAAGATGATGGTGTTAGATCATGCTAAAGGAGAACTCAACCAGAACAAAATGAGACAGCCTTTCAGAAGGGGAAGATACTTTGACAAAGTAAGTTTCATTAGCATGTTTGTATTGTATCCGCAAGAGACTCAAAACCCACCCTGATGCCTTAGCCACTGACCTCTCTACCTCATACCACTCCCATTACCCTTATCCCCGATTTTGCGATCTTCTGACAGCTTTTATCATTAAATCTCCTTTCTGCTTTGTTACGATGGACACTCTTAATGAAATAGTTAATGCTATTTCATTAATAGTAAGTAAGTTAGCCCTGATGACTGTTGAGGCCTTTATTCTAACAGACTTACAGAATGTTTGTGTACGATGACTGGTGTATGACCTATTCAGCTATTGTAAATCTCTTGCATAAGTCAGATAAATCCTGAAAATGTATTTTATATCTGAATTCAAATGTTGTTTTTATTAGTATGTGCTTAGTAAGATTGTGCATGATTCTTTTCAGCCGGTTTTCCCCAACATGAATATGCAGCGTAGAAACAGATGGATAAATCCTGAAGAGGTATGAACATCAACACTATATATGAGTCTACCCTTTGAGCTGCTTCTCTCTTGAGCTTTGGCTAAAAGCTCTGTTTATTTTGTCACCAGTTCGAAATAATGAAAGACAAAGGACGTCATCTGCCCAACAAGGGAGGCGACGCCGACATCCTGCCTTTTGAGAAGATGAAGGAACAGAAAATGCAGGAACGACTGGCTCGTCTAGAGCGTGCTCGCAGGGCCGTTGAGTTGCGCAGGTACCCTAATACTGTTAAACTCATTCAAATTGTGGTGGAACACAAGAGTTCATATAATTCAGACCCCAACAATTTGTGTGCTTTTAGGCGCCGTGAGATTGCCGAACGGGAGCGTCGCGAGCGTGAACGTATCCGTCTGTTCCGTGAGCGTGAAGAAAGGGAGAATCTGCTTCAGGAACGCCAGAGACTAGAAATGGAAAGACAAAAACTAGAAAGAGAGCGCATGGAGAGGGAGAGACTTGAAAGAGAGCGGCTTCGTATAGAACAGGTAGTGAATGGATTGCAGTTCATGACTTTATCTTGCATGTTTATTTTTTACAATGGCAAGAAAAAGTAAGTGAGCCCTTTGGGATTACCTGTTAAAATATGGTCTGATCTTCCAACAATACAATAATGAACAAGCACAATCTGTTTTAACTAATAACTCACAAATGATTGTATTATTTTCCATATTGAATACATACAATTGAATACACTTTCATAAAGACATGAAAGATTAAAATTGTTTTATTGAGGCACATTGTGACTTATAATTGTGACATAGATGATGTATATTACATTTATGACCAATTAATGCAGAAAATCGGGTAATTCCAAAAGGTTCATTTACTTTTTCTGCCACTGTATTTGTTTAGCTTTTTATTATCCTAAAATGAAGTTTAGAGGCAAACGGACTGATTGCATGCAGGAATTAAGTTTATTCATCTTGCATTAATGTTCAGGAACGGCGCAAAGAGGCGGAGCGACTTGCCCGCGAGCGTGAGGAGCTGCGAAGGCAACAGGAGCAGCTTCGTTATGAGCAGGAGAAGAGGAACAACCTCAAAAGAGGCCGTGATGTGGACCACAGGTACCAGCTTATGAAAGCTCTACAAAGTAGTCGCATGCCAGTGTGCAGTACACTTTTATAATAATGAATTAATTATTTAAAAAATGCATTAACAAAAACACTTCCAGTAATGCTATGGTACACCTTACTATAGGACATGGAGATCAGTGAACCATGATTAGCACTTATTAGAAACTTGCGTCATCTCCTTACCACCTACAAAAAAATCCTCTTTGGTATTGCCAGGCCGTAGCCAATTTGCGGGGATAAATGTTTCGAGTCTCCCCTGCAACAGCCAGTACCAGCACCATTTGACCCCAACCCCTTTCTCACCTAATCATCACAGAGGAGAAAGTAGAAAAGCGCAAAAGCCTTTATAAATTCTCATGTAGAAACACATTGACGGGACGCTAAAGTTCATTTCAACTTTAATTGATCTATATCTGTTTCAGCAGAAGGGATGATCCCTACTGGAATGGCGGCAAGAAAATTCAGACTCACACAGATGACCTTCTTGGCCAAGGTTCTGACTACAACCGTCAGCCAAATCGCTTCTCCAACTTCAGTGCACGAGAGAGGGGTCGCTTCCCAGAGGCTACACAGCAGCCCAACACCTTTGAAAGGTAGGACTTGTACTAGGATATAATTTTTAGTAGCCAGTTGTGACAACTGCTACCTACTATTGCACAAGTACCAATAATGCCTGTCAAATCTAAAAAGAACTGTGCCATTTACATCATGGTGTATTATTATTTTGTTTTAATACTTAAGCTTTAAAGCCATTTTTTGTGGCATTTGAGTGCTAATGGCTATGCTTTAGTCTATTATTATAAAACTTCTACAGTAGTTAGATTTTAAAGAGTGTACTTTTTTGAGTGTAATTTATTTTTCTTTGTACAGTTTCTGACATGCAACACCATTTCCTTGTAGTTACATAGTCAATATCTTTGCTCGTCTGTAGACGTAATCGATTTGCCAACGAGCCAGAAGCGAAGAAGAGTCGTCCAGCTCCTCACAGAGAAAACTCTGGGTTTGATCGCTACCCCAAGAACTTTGAAACGGTCCGCAGAGCAGAGCCGCCCCCTCCTCCACGACCTGACCTCAGGGACACTGCCCGCAGGGACCGGGACGACAGGCGGCCTGTGCCGATGCCCGAGCGGCCTGTGGGGGCCAGACCGGCCGTGCCTGGCATGTCCCACAATCGCTCCCCCAGAGACCCTGGGCATGGGGGGTGGAAGAATGATGGCGGCATCAATGCAAACAAGGGTGATGTGCGGTAAGATGAATATTGTCATTAGTCTAGGTCTTCTTAGGATATGCTGTGAAAATTATAATGCTAACAGGGTATTTGCGGGCCCTAAAGAAGTATAAAACGGCAATAAAATGTAACCTTTTTTTAATTTATTACCAATAATTCCATATGTGTGTGTATGCAACATGCTTGGCTAAGTTTAGGAGCTAAAATTTTGACCCCTGTATGAAAAATAATTGGCTCAATACAGCATTAGGTGATGAGTTTTTTTTATTTTATTTTTTTTTGTTTGTCCTTAAATTGAGTTTGACATTGTTATTGGTTTATGGTATGAGTGAGAGCTAACTTTTGCACTCTTGTAATGGTGTGCTGGTAGTGGAGCTGTACGCATGCGTCCTGAGAGGTCGGGTAGGGAGGGTCCAGGCCTTGCCCTCAGAGGAGGTTCCTCAGCTAGAGGAAGGAACAGCTATGGTGATCGTGAGGGAGGAAGACCTATGGTGATTGGAGACCAGGTATAGCATAGCTCAAATACAATGGTCGGTGTACACACACTTTTCATATTGTGGTTTATCGCCTGTATCATGAGAGTGCGATATAATTGGCCTTGTATCGTGTGTTACCCATTACCTAGCCCCTGAATGTGGTACACTACATTTCTAGGGTTCACAGTCCAGCTAGCAATGCAAATCTGAAAATGTTGAAAAATACTATCAGTGGCTGACCCAGTCGCCAAATTACATTTTATGGTGTTAAATAATTTTTATATTAAAATGTCATCATCAATCCTTTTCTCTGTAGCCGTTTGGCTCTGGACGGCAGGTGGTGGTAGAACGTCATGGCAGGGACCAGGGTCTGAGGAAAGAGTGGCATGGTGGTGCAGGTTCCCAGGGCGGTGGCTTCCCTGACAATCGCAGACTGGCGGACAACCGTGGTAGTATGATTGCAACACACTCAAGGTATATCTGAAATATTAATTGAAGGAGTGGGGAATTCTTCTTTATTAAAGAAAATGCACAGCCTAAGTCTATTTTTCCTCCTTTTTCCAGCCATTCTTCATCTGGTATGAACCGAATTGTACAAATCACTAACAACTCAATGGCCGGCAGTGGTAATGTTGGAGGATTTAAGTCTTTTAAAGGAGCACCAAGGCGGTTCTAACTGCACACAAGTCCCACAAATCTTGAGGAAGAGAAAACACACAGATTATTATTTTTTTTTTATGCTTTGAATAACTATTTTAAGTGTGAATTCATAGCCAAGTGGTTGATTACAATATATTTAGATTTTTGGACAGAAGTGTTCATTTCATTGTAGTTTTCCTGTTTGTTCTGTTATGACATGTAGACATCCATGTGTGCACATGTTTTAGGGATATTGTACAGCATAGTCTTTGTATCAAATGTTGTCATCTCCTAGAAGTTAAATTCTTGTCAATTTTCAATAGCTTTGTTTAAATTTATTTGAGTTGCTCTTTAAAGGTAAATGTCATGTTCCAATTCCCGGTTTCACTGGTCTTATGTTATAGTTGAGTTATGAAAGGAATATGGTACCTAAACTTTTGCATTATCTCAATGTGACAGAGATTAGAAAGTGTTTCCCAAAGGTCATAATTATAAGCGTCTGTTATTTTATAGCAAGCAACTGTTGCGTAGCCTGAATAGACAAGAAATAGGCTGGCATATGATAAATAGGCTTATAAACGTGCTGCTAATATTCTAGACTACCCTGTTCTAAGGTAAGCAAACTAAAATGTTATGCAAGTCTAAGTCATCAATGTACATACCTTGTGTGATGGTCTATTAACATGGATTTTTAGTATTCACGTTCACACCCATAAATACATAACTTAATTTATACTTGTGTTGATTTAGTTGTTTTTGATGGACTACAACAAAGGTTAGAAATCCACATTTAAATTCTCCTGTAAACATGGTGCTAGGCTTCTTTATTCCTTTCTTGCCCTAAATAAAAGGTGCCTGGTGTTATCTACAGGTCCACGCTCTGCTTGACCATTCAGTACTTCAGGACTGAATTGCACCTATGCAGGGTGATTGCATTTCAAGTAGACATTTGGCTTTTAGTTAGACCAAACAATTCTGCGTTTTTAAAGTTTTTGTTTAATTTTCCTAAATTTATGTTTCACCAAACATGCTTTGAATCTTGGACACAAATCAGTTGTACCCTTTTAATTTTGTAGGTTAAATTGACGTATTTTTACACTCCCAAGAAACTGAAAGAACGAAATCAAAAAAGTTAGACCTTTTTGAATAATTGAGCAGTGATCTTTACTACCACAAACAATGACAGCAAAGCAACTATACATTTTAAGCTTTTAATATCCTGGTTGTAATCAGGTTGAATGTCCCTCGTCTATAAGGCATTAAGTTATATAGAGTATTACCATATACATCTTGTGACTGTACTCTCAACGGCTACATACGTTATTTTGGTCATTTTTGTAGTTAACACATATTCCAACACAAAATAATCTTTCATATTCAGACCTGAACATTTTTTTTTTGTTTATATTTTTCATTAATGAAATGTGAACATAAAAGGGCCTACAATTAAATTCAAAATGTCTGCTCATAGTATGCCTTATGCTGCATTTAGCACTTTACATGCACCAAAATAAGGTTTGGTAATGGTATTTTTATGTTTGAGAAAAACATTGTCATTCAAATTGACCTTGACTGAAAAGTAGTGACCTGAATTAGGGGTGCACCCATACCATTCTCTGCTGAATAATTAAGAACCATTTGAATCATTTATTTATTGCAGTTTAGTCCTATCTGTAGTTTCCCTCTGAAAAGTATGTAAAAAAAATAAAATAAAGTACAGGTTTTACATTGTATATTTCTGAAAAGTAATTCGTAAAAACAAGTATCCTCCTCCATTAGATCAACTTGGCTTGTATTCTGGCCTTTGTATTAATGGCCTATAGCCTAGTATTGGTGCACCACTAATGTGAATATATCAAGTTGCAGCAAGTTCTGTTGATAGTTGCATCGTTTTCAAAAATATACATCCCTTTAAGTTTAAGCCAAAACGGTTTAGCAGCCCTTTCATATTTAGCGTTTTTTTTCAACTAATTTGAGAAGAGCAACGGATACCATGTTCCGATTATTATTTTGGCCACTTTTACAAGGTACCCAAAGAACAATACC
Organism: Percopsis transmontana; assembly: GCA_025447815.1. Lineage (NCBI taxonomy): Eukaryota > Metazoa > Chordata > Actinopteri > Percopsiformes > Percopsidae > Percopsis > Percopsis transmontana. Next base: position 19,926 of record JAOEHI010023689.1, read on the forward strand.
ACTCCTGGACAAATTCTGTTCTGTATAAAATGAGGTATGTTTCTCTCCTTTTAGTAGTGCATATCAATGTAACAGTGCAAAACCAATTACAATGACTACATGATCAAGACCACCTTGTCAAAATACTAACTTTACAGCATTTACCTCACAATCACTTTTACAAGGCATACAAGTAATCACTTGAGACGTTGAACACAAAATTCTTCTGATCAATTAATCATAGAAACATGTGTGAAACTGAAATTACATTACAACAACCTATTAAAATACCGGTTAAATAATGAAATGAATATGAATACAAGCCATTGCACATAAATATGAAATATAATGTGGCATGCACTGCTCTCATACAAACACATCACCTTCAGTGAAACTGCCACAACTTACATTTAGGAATTTCCTTTGTAATGTTTAATTAGCATGTATACTTATGTATGGGGGCTAAGACTTCGGGGAGGTAAAGACATTATCAAATGGAAACCTCAATTTGATATTAAATTAATAATCTAGTAATAAAAATGAATGAAGAAAAAAAATTGCATTTTCCTGACAAATCCAAATATTTTTTCCCCAGTATTTACTTGCAATTTGAATCTTGTCACATGCATATAATACAGTAAAAATCTTAATTCATCATCCGTTAGCGTTGGATTTTACATTGAAGGCCTTAAATATTAGTGTTAAGTTTTTAAAAGAAAATATTTGAATACCAAAACTAGGCAGAGCTTTCTAACAGTTAGAACGTTGGTCTATATGCATTGTGGTTGTATACATATACATATCTCCGTTAGTGACTAAAGAAGTGCGTACAGACCAAGGAACCTCCAATACAACGTATACAATGTCCCTTCAGATAAAGCCTGAGAATCATTTTGATGTTTATGTTAAAATGTATGGATTGTCTCATTCTGGTATTACGCCTGTCTCCATTTTCTTTTAAAATATCTTGTAAGGCGTTTTGTTTACAAAGTATAGCCATCTGAAGGCCAAACAAATCCAGCCCTCTAAATCCAGTCTTCAAATCAAACTGCTTTACTAAAACTTTATCTTGAAATTTGGACATTAAAATAACTACGAACATTCCTAAACAGCAGGCAGGGAACTCCTACAACTATGATTGGTAAAACAAACGGCTTGAGTCAAGGCATCCAACTGGAATGTATAGAAAGGTTTCTCAAGAGGCAGTACCATGGTAGGATAATGGTACAGACTACTAAATAAGTGTGCATTAGATAAGTATGTACAAAATGTATTAGTCTGCACAGTTCTTAATTCTGCAAATGTTACTGAGGAGCACAAAAATTAAGGGCATATTATAGAATCCCAAAGTGTGCTATATTATAGGTAGATTTATGAATTACCATTCACAAGTATCCCATATGTTCCAGAAATGGCAGACAAGAGTGTGCCTTCCCTCTATAAAATTAAACTCATGTTGTCATTAGTTTGGACAACTGGAAACAGCTTCAGGTTGTTAAGCTAAAGTCATAAAATATTTGTTTTTGTTTTATACTATATTTACACTTTGGGACTGAATTGGATGCATTTACAAAAAGAGAACAGACTGAGAATAACAACATACATCAAATTGCATCTCTTTTAGGGGAGTGGGCAGGACAGGCTAAGGGTGAGATGAGAAACAGCGTTGGCTGTCTCAGACTGTGTGATCTACTATTGTAGCAATTACCCTGATGACCATTTAGACAGTTTCCCGTAAGTGTTAAATTGCTAAAATAATCTCTGTTCAGAATGTCAAAATGCTTTCGTAAAACTTGGGTCAACAGCATCCTGCAGCCCATTGAACCAATTAATGTAGGCCCCAAAACTGAGTTACTTTTCACTCCAAAACAGTAAGGTTAAATTCATTGGTTAAATGTAACCACACTGCCCTGCCTGACTGTCAGCACGATAGAGTATAGATTGTAAAATAAACCTACATGTATTCCATGTCTCATGTATGTCTTAAATATAATAATATTGAAATACTTGGCTATTTCCTAACTGATGCAATGGTTGCATTAGTGATGCCCAGCAAACATGACATGCATAACTATCATACACATTAAAATATTAATCACACAATCATATGCAAACAGCAGAATTCAACACTGCCATACTCTGGTAAGGCATGGTGGAACAGGGCAAGTTGTGATGGGATGAATTGGTATCTATCTGCCAGATGTCTGGCATTAGCAACTCTATAGGAAAAATCCATAGGAATTATAGTACTTAATATTCAGTGTGGGATTTTCAACAAATATGGAAGGAGAAAAAAAAAATATCCCTTTCTATTTAGGTAAAACTTAAAACCTCTCCCAATAAGCCCTCACACAATACATACATTTGCTTGGCTTCATTAGTATATGTGTGAATATATCAAACTGATTTTCTTGTCTCAGCTCCAAAAGAAATAATAGTATGGCCACTTGATTATATCTAAATGGTTTGGCAAGCCTGGCTAATCTCTCACTCAAAAAATAAAAACGAACAAAACAAAAGCATGTTCATCTACATATGCTGCTTACATATTGATAGAAAAAAATTGCTTGTAAACTGCAATAATGAAAAATGAATGTGTTTTCTTGGAAAACACGCCTTTTGCTATAAAATATACCACCCCAGCTAACTTTGCCCCACATCACAAATATAGTGCACTGTGCAACTTGTAACAAATTTCAGCCAACTATATGAAAGATAAGCTTTAGTTGTAGTCATAGTCATAGCGTCCCCATCTGTAAAGTCCAGGGTCCACTGAGAATCGAGGATAGCAGGCACCAGTGGTTTGGAAACAGCAGATCCTCTGTTTGTCTGGCCGCACTCTCTCCTGCAACTTCTCCTTTGTATTGTCAAGTGGCGGGTGTGTGTTGGGAGTCAAAACCTTGTAGAAACAAACGCTGTCACCTTTCTCACAAATAAGCAAATGCAATAAACACGCACACACACTCTCTCTCACACACACACACACACACACACACACACACAGTGTTACAAAATAACACATTTGTCTTTATCCTTAGATTCCTTCTTGGCTTTACGCTCCCCAGGGGATGACTGTTTCCCTGGGCTAGACATCGATCCAACTGCGCCCCCTGCTGCGCTCCCAGCCACAGCTGCTGCTCCTCGGGCGGCCTCATCTCCCTCAGCAAGATCCTGCTCACCCTGCAGCACACACACAACCAACAGGACAAGCACAGCTAAGCTGGGAGTCTGTTGAAACCGTAACAATGATTCTCTGATAACATAATAATAATAATAATAATAATAATAATAATAATAATAATAATAATAAAACTTAGGATTTACTCAAACTTGTGTAAACCAGTTTTACTCATACTGGTGTAAGTCAAAATCTATTAGCAGGTGATTCAGCCAATTAGACATTGTTATAATTTTCTAGCAAATCACTTTCACCATCAACCGACCTACACAACTGGCAGCTGATTGGCCTGGTTATTTTCTGACCAGGCACGGATGTCTTTCTATTGCGCATATCCAGACTGCAATTGTGGATTTATTCAAGCCTATAGAAATGTGTCAACCCTATAAAAAGGAGTCTTTAAAAGTCTGATCTTAGGATGTTCAACGCCCTGAACACCCCCCCCCCAATACCCCGGGTATCACACCTCTCCCTGGGGCTGCTACTACTGCCACCTGATCACGCCGGGACAGATCAAGTGGCAGATCTGGCACAGAGTTTGTAGCTGACATGCTCCTGGATCTACAGAGCTTCAGTATCAATCAATTAAAAGCATTGAAAGTTACATCGTGGATGCTTCTGAATATAGCCTGCATTTAATCCAGCTAAATGTCTCTATAATTCCGTTAAAGATGGAAAGTGGGGAAAATGTATTAAAAGTACAATTTTAAAAAGAACACCCAATGGTACTGCAATGATGCACTGCTTTGTAGGGGTCTTAGGTCAGCCAGTTTGAGATGTGCTGCTTCACCTCTGCCTGGGCGGCTGCTGCTGCAGCGGCCTGCTCCTGCTCCTGCTCCTGGTAGTACTGGGAGGCGTGGCGGTCCTCCTCCTCCTGAAGTTTTTTGGCCAGCTCCAGGTCGCTGATGCCCTCGGGGAGTTGCTCCCACTGGAGGTCCTGGCTCTGCTGCTCCTGCTGCAGTGACAGGGCCATCAGGTAGTCCTGGAAACACACACACACACACAGTAATAGTGTGAAGTAATCACTGCAACACCAAGGCTTCTTGTCTATGTAAATGTAAACTGTGAGCTGTGAGGAGACTGCCAGTCTCATTGGGAAGAGAGAATGGTGCCTGTGGACAACTGAAGATTAAAAAGGGACACCCCTTGATTTGTGTCCGCAACTACTCTTGTGGCTCACAAAATAAAGGTCGTTTTGCTGATTCCCTCTCACAATTGTGTGCCGAGTGGTTGGCACTCCTCTCTACTCCTCCCCCTACAGAGCTTATAGGCTCACACTGTGTTCTACCACTACAGCATGTGGCTGTAGGTGGCCATTTAACTTGTTTTTTTTGTTATGCACTCAAAAAGACACTTTCCATACAGTGCGTTGGACGGTGACTCAACCCCTTACAAAAAGGTAACCAAACATGTTAAGGATGGATCAAAAATCTAGTATGATTTTCATAATGTTGCCCCTATTTTGAACTATTATAATAGTGCTTTCCTAGGAGATCCTACACCAGTTCGTTATTAAACAGGCCAGTAAAGAGAGGCTGCCTCTCACAGCTGTGTATGGAACAGCACAGCATGATCTGTTATCAGTTTACCAGTTTTGTGGGCGTGCCGTGTCCGTCTGGTGATCTGCGATACTGAAAACGGGGTGGGGGCGTACACATCTATTATTTAGGGACTCCGAGGATGTTGTATGACTGACAACCCCTCTCGTCTTTTTATTTGTTCAATATCAGGAGTAATATCATTGTTGTTAGCCTATATACTGAATCTGTCATATGGATGGCCCAACAGCTACGCCCCTACCTGATCTATCTGGTCCTGCTGCCCGCGGTACACAGTCTCCGGATCGGAAGGAGGCCGCAAATGGAACTCCGAGTCGCAGAAGTTACCGTCTCCATCGACATTGTGGAGGCTTTCCCACACCACCTTCTCCTCCGTCAGGAAACCCTGGTCTGTCACCAGGAGGTACAGTTGACCCTAGAACACAAAACATACACATTACACAGTCAATACACATCTTTTATCAACGTAAAATCATTTCTCCTCACTCTTGATTGTTTGACCAGGTAAGTAATTGCGTGTGAAAGTTGAGTGTAGGTCAGCCGCTGAGCATCAACAAGGAAAACACGGTTACTCACAGACCCTATATCCAAGAGCTGCGGGTGTTAAGTGTGACTTGTTTACCTTGGCAAGCATGCAAACTGTATGTTAGGCAGGCCCCGCTTTCCCTGCTGTAGATAACAGGAAAGATCTGCCCCAGCAGCAGTGATATGGGAAAGAAGCCCTGTGTGAGAGCTGTTGGAAATAGGATGTAGACTCTTGGGGTGCTGTGGTAGGAGTCTTTAAACTACACTACTGCACTCTGGCTTCACTGAAGAAGGGGGGCAAAAATAGTATTTCCTTCCAAAGTACAAGTATAACGTCATGAACATTTTAATTAAAAGTGTCAAGTGTCTGCGGTCTTACAATTTAAATATAAAAAATTGGTTAAATCTGTCGTTATTTCTGTGGTCTCCCACCTTTTTTTTTTTTTTTTTTTTTTAAAAAAGGACAGGATGTAATCTCATCCTGTCCTATCCCACATTTTAATTTGATTATTTAAACATCCCATTAAGTAGAAAGTATCAAAGACTTTCCGTCTATACAAATGTGGGTGGGGGGTTCACACTCTCACCACTCATATAAACAACATAGTAATAGAATATGTGTAGTGGAAACATTCTTCCGTTACCTTGTATTTAATCATGGTGCTGAAGTGGTTATTCCTGAAGAAGACACATAGTTCTCCCTCCTGTACTGTCGATGTAAGCTCACACAAGCCATGGTAGGTCAACTGGGTGGCAGTGCTGTGGAGAAATTGCTCTGCTACAATGCCTAAAGGAAGAGAGGGTGAATAACATTAATAAAGGACGAAAAGCAATACAGATTGCCTTTATGGGTCAGAAGAGAATGTATTTTTGAACACTTTCTCCTCTTCAGGATCGGTCTCTGTACCTGAATGGAAGGACAGAATTGTTTCAAAAAATATTTCATCAGAAAGGAAAAAGAGTTCACTGAAGTAGCGGAACTTATTTAAGTCTTCCACAAGTCCCCCTTTTGGCCCAATGTCAACTGCTGTTTTATCCCCAAACAGTGATGTGGAAAATGCTGTTGCAAACAGTTTTAATTTTTTTTAATTTAATTTTGCAAGCAGCTTAGGGCTAATACTGGTGTACAAACAATTTACTTGAGAACATTTTTTTTCATGATCAACTCGGTATAATTCGGTTTAAATATGTGTTTTTAAAATGATTTAACTGCACTGAATCTCAACAAGGACCAGATAAAAATGTTAAGTAGATTATTTGGAGAAGAAGAAACAACGCTAAACAACTCACCTTCCCCTGCCAGCTCACTGTTCTCTGACTGTTTGTAGGAAATTATCTTCTCTACAAGCTGGTTGTAACTGCAGTTGCCCACTGCCTTGGCAATGTCATGCATCTGGAAGGACAGATCGAAAGTAAAATAATATATTAACATTTTACAATTTGTTACGTGCTCATACTGTGGGGGGGGGGGAAGAAAGAGAGAGAGAGAGAGAGAGAGAGAGAGAGAGAGAGAGAGAGAGAGAGAGAGAGAGAGAGAGAGAGAGAGA
>JAOEHI010023698.1:0-26711 GCA_025447815.1 Percopsis transmontana
CTCTCTCTCTCTCTCTCTCTCTCTCTCTCTCTCTCTCTCTCTCTCTCTCTCTCTCTCTCTCTCTCTCTCTCTCGCCACACATTTCTGTTTTTAATTTTCTCCCTCTTTCTGTCACCTCCTGGTAAATACTTCCTGCTTCTCAATTCTTTCAGTATTGTTCCAATGTGTATGCACCTTCTATGGGTCTGTGGGAACACAACATTTTCAGATTATTTGTGACGTGTGTGAGAACAAAAATATGTTCATTATTTGCTAGGTGTCTGTGTTTTACTTGGAGTTACGTTTCCTGTTTTGCTGTTGTCAAACGTAACAGACAGACAGATTCCTATCTGTAGCTTTGTTTCCTATGTGTGTGTGTGTAAGATCTTTTGGGGTGTGTGTGAACATGCAAGTATAGTGTTTGCGTCTGTGTATATAGGATGCGTATCAGTCTGTATGTGTTTTTGTGTGTGCGCAAATGTGTTTGAGGAGTAAAGACTGAGTAATGTTGAGAATGATGGGGAGGGGGGGGAAATGGCCCAGAACATACCAGTTCTAAAGAAACCCCAGGACAGGAAGTGCTCTATGAATGACACAAACATATTAGGAGCCAGGAAGTGGAGATGATGGAGTCTCCGTGGTGACAAGGTTCCCAAGACCTGGTCACCACGGCGACAGGGGTCAAGCCCTGGTTACAGTGGGCATGTATTTGTGTCGGCGTACAGTAGAACCGGACAATGGTACATTTGTCAGTACACAACATAATGGCCCTTTCCCATTTGTTCAGTTGAATATTCCAACTGTTAGTACCACATAATCTACTACATTACATAAATTGAACCCGCTGTATCATACAGGGGTATTTTTTTTTATATAGACAAATCTCCAATCACCATAAAATCCCGCATTTGAGAGGAACTGCTTTTGGCAAAAATAGTTCCACAATTTCTATACCGCCATTGTGTATAACTTGTGTACAAATCTGAGGCACACAGTTTGGAATCAGCACGTACACACTTACATGCACAAGCCCCAGTGCAGTGTATTATGGGGACTCGTCTTTGCTCAGCTCTGCCCCCTCTGGCCAATATATACACATTGCCCCCTCAATAACTTGTTCAGCGACCAAATACGTTAAAATTGACAGAGTGGCACTTTTTGAAGGCGTTGAATCCCATCTTATGTACTGAATGGCTCTCATCCAATATGACACAGACACAGACAGCTATTGATGTATCGCCTCATAGACATTGGAGCGTTATTAAGTGCATTTTGCATTATAGGATTGAATCCTAACCCAATATTCTCTCAATTGAATTTGCCACTGTCAACTCCAGTCTCCTTTCATATCACTTACTAGCTCCTGTTTTGCTGCCTATCTTTCTCTGCATGGCTCCCCATCAATCTAATTTTATATGCAGATTAAATTTTCTTGTGTATCACTGTCTGTGTCTTCAATTGGTCTCCCTGTCTCTGTGTCTGGTTTTCAGATTCATTTCTGGTAACCATGGATAGGATAGTGTCTCAGTCCTAAATAATTCTGCTCTTTTCCCTTAAGTGAGAAAACTTAGCTTTCAGATGGAGGGAAGATATTAACCTAATTTGATTATCATTGATTCTGCTGACCAGATGTCCGTTTGCTAAAAGAATGTTCTGTGAAATCCCTCTTCATTTCCTCAACGGCTCTGTGTTTTCTGTTTTCTGGAAGCTCATAGTTTTGTGGGGCATTGCCAGTAACACAAATTGCTGCAGCAGGTGTATTTCCATGTTTAAAATGTACAGATACATTCTTCACCACTTGGCTGCAAATCTGTCTGGAACCCCTCAGTTTGTGCCTGGTTAGAAAATAACTAGGCCAAACAACGTCCAATGAGAAGCACCTGTGTTCATAGCGATGACGGATTTGTGAAAGGTTGTCAATCACCTCTACCACGATTGTATTTGAAGGGAGGGTATGCACTACAGACTGACTTGCAGAGTGAAACAGAATATGGAGCTCACAAGGTCAGGGTTGTCACACCAGGCTACAAGATATCCCTTGTTTAAGAGGAACTACCTTCAGGTGAAGACGAACTACCTTCAGGTGAAGCCTGAAAGCCTCTGATTGGATGAAGCACGCACATGCTCACATTAGTCCCCATTGTTGTGTCCTTATTATACTGTATGTGGGACCCACCTTTGCATATCCTAACTCTGCCCCTAGTGGCCAGATAATACACTCTGCTCCTTACTGGGCAAATCCTGTTTTAATGTTGCCCTCTAGTGGTTTGAAAATTAATTCAAATTATGACAATTTGGTGGTGCAGGGATTTCCAAAGCATGCACCCGGCTACCCCTCCTATGCCATCTCTTTCAGGATTGTGGAGAAATTTGACACTGTTTCATCCTGCTTTAAATTTGCCACTTTTCTAATAATGTTATCTTGCATATACACCTTTAACTATGCTGATAAACATTTTGTAAATCCTTTTGGACTGAATCTTAGAATGTAGATGTAGATGTTGAGTATCATTTAGCTGTTACCTCCATATAGCCTTCTATACCCGTTATGTGAGGTAACCGTGTTTGAGCATTATAATGTATTTCAGAAATGAAGGGCTTTGTTTCTGCACAGTTATGTATCTTATGAAAGTTATATTGGGTGCTTTCCGTTGACCTGAATCAACCTTAAAATTATGCCTTAAGCATATTTTTGAGGTTGGTTCTTGTGGCAGTAAAGATATGTTTTAGACTGTAATTCAAACTGTTTAGTTTAATAGCTTGTGTTGCTACAGAAGCATGCAGATGGCATCTTGGCAACGCTCTGAACATCACAACATGGGAACTCTGATTTGATACAACTTTCTGACTTTCCCCCTCCAAGCCTGAAATGTGACTCTGATGCACAGTCATAATTACAACATTCTTGACAGCATTTTGTGGTACAAATACTGAGATGATTTTACTTGATACTTTCTCACAGTGTTCACACTGCATCGAACTCGGCGCATGTATGCGTTGAGTAGGTTGCTATAATTTACTAATCCATCTAGCTCAAATTTGAATCAAGTTGCTGATTAAAAGTTGGCTATTGTCGAACCTTTGAGGTAGTTCCATATTTATCTTACGTGTTATCTTAACATCTTTGGCACCATAGCTAGCATCATCCGCACAGTGTCCGCACTTTTTTGTTTTATTATAAAACTTACTATAAAATGTATGTTTTAGAATATGTTTCATGATAGTGAGTTATCATCTGTAATCGGCTCAGTGTAGCTCTTGTCACACTCACTCAAACCTCACCAAACACTGGTATGAAGTTACCCTGCACACAATGGCAGAGTAAGGCAACCTTCCATTGTTATGTGTTTCTCTGGCACCCCACATAGATTCATGTTGAACTGTGAACTAACTGTGGCTAACTACAATACAAACATTAGCTAAACAATAGAAGCAAATCAACATGATCATTTTTCTTGATATATTATTTAGGAAAGACATCTTGAGTTCCATCATCCGTCTATTAATTAAATTGCACCAATTTAATGAATAGACAATCAGTAGTTTAGCTCAGTTTTTTTTTTCTTCCATTTTCAGTTTCTACATGTAAGTGACTCATGTAGATTGGGATGATACTTGTGCCACCTTGTGGTTGACTAAATGTATAGACCTGCTTATTCTTTAAGCAGTTTGAAATAGAGAGTCTGTTCAAACGCGTTTACTTTCATTTCTCTCTCTGACATCTGGTCTAGACTCAATTCCCTTAACCTCTCTTAACCCCAAACACTCTCTCTCTCTCTTTCTGTCTCTCTCTGTCTCTCTCTCTCTCTCTCTCTCTCTGTCTCTCTCTCTCTCTCTGTCTCCAGGTCTTCCAGAAGAGTACTACAGTTTAACCTGGTTCCTCAGTCCTGTTCTGGGCCTGATGTTCACTCCTCTGATTGGCTCAGCTAGTGACCGCTGCACTCTACGATGGGGCAGGAGAAGGCCTTTCATCCTGGCTCTCTGTATTGGCACGTTGATGGGCGTGGCACTCTTCCTCAATGGATCCCTTATAGGTGAGAGTGGGTGAATGTGTTGAACCATGTGGAACCATAGAACCTGTAGTGTGTATAACTGGGTTACTTCCATTCTGGAATAAAATGGAAATGTATCCTAATTTAAACACTTAATAAATAAAATAAAAATAAAAAAAGCATAACTTGAGAATACATACTACCATTAGAGACTGCGACCAGCTTTGTAAACATGTTATGTTTACAAAGTATGTTTTTAAGAAAGTCAATAAAGTACAGTAAATACAATGACCAATGGATTATTTCAGGCTAAACGATCAGTGAGAGTACTTTTATTCAGGTAAGGAAGCTACAGAGTCATGGGCTTAACAAAAGTTTAATATCACTTGTCGTCGTAATGGAACCAATGCCACCACCACACTCATTAGAAAAAGTTAAATTAGCTATTAAAATCCTAATTCATTTTATAATAGGCTAACTGATACTCTTGGCATTCTTCACTGATAATTGTTCACTAATAAGGGTAGGTTTAATGTTTTCCATAGAAATGTGTTTTCCATAGAAAATATAATCAGAGAAAAGCCAGAAGCTCCTCTGAGGAAAAAAATTAAAAAAGAAAGTGTGGCATTAGCTTCTAGGCTAAAGGGGTTTCGCCTGATGTGTTTCATGCCTTTCTAATTACAAGTGGCACATAGTAAAGGCTTAAAATAATGTGCACGTGCACACTTTAACCTCACATAACTTAGCATACAAGACTGAATGCCTTTTGACTTTTATAAAGTTTCTTGGCTAAACATTCCTAGTGTTTAGTGAATGGTTTAGCATCACTAACTTGACCCACTGGAGGGCACGACATTTGTACAGAGAATCATGGCATGCTGGTGACTTCCTCTAAGTTGTTACAGCAACAAAATGTCATTACAGGGTCATATACATGCAGCATACGTTTGACCATCGGCAAATTGATCACTTGACAATTGGTCCGCTGCCAGTCACAAATATTGATATCTGGGGCTTTTACATCATATTGAGACACAGTGTCATTAACTATGTGCGCCCGCTCTATATGACAAAAATACGCCAAGCAGTACAGAATTGTGGCCAATCTCAAGACCGCTGATAAACTATTAAGCATCTAGCCCAGATTATTTTATCCAAATCAACATTTGATGAGTCATTAGGAAGGCATTGAGCATCTTGCTTACAAGCTTAGTGGTATTTTTGTATATGAGCACACAGAGTGTATATTCTGAGAAACTTTACTTGGAAAGTCCATAGAGAGAGAGAGAGCCTTGCCAGAGGGGTGACTCAGGAAGTCGGTTGTAACCTGTATCTGTGTTTAAGAGGAAACTAAGAGGAAAACGTGAAAGTGTATAATAATATCACTGTGTATAAATATAAATGTGTGTGAACCACTCTGACATGAGAAAGTGGTAGAAATCTGTGTGTGTGTGTGTGTTGACATGGGAACCCAGGAGCAGTCAGTTCACAGGGAAATGCTTCCTGTTTGCTCCCACCTCTCCACCAATCACAATTTACTTCCTGTCTGTCTGCCTTGGTAGTGAGTAGCATGGTCTCTCCATTGTCCCATTCGCAGACACACACACAAAGTACTAGTTCCCTCGCTATGAAAAGTCTTTGTTTTTCACAGACATTATATGGAGTTCCGCTAAGTAAAGTCATGCTAGATCAGAGAAACTGTGATGTGATACCCACCCACATCCAAAAATGTGTTTTTGTTACACTACTGATAGTTGCACTTGCACCTCTAAGTTTAAAGGTACACGCCTCAATGTCTGTGAAGTTCCCCTTGTGGTTGAAATTGGAGTTACATAAATTACAAAGTTCTTTTAGTTCAAAACTCCAAGAGCCCAAGCTTTTCCCACACCGAGTGTTAAGTGGCTTACACTCTTCTCGATCTCGAAACTCGAAAATCCCCTTTGGCACAATTTAAATGCTTCCACATATGTGAAGAGCAAACAGTTGTATCAGTATTGGGAAATCGGTGTTAAAAGGAAAACGGTTCCCTGTTCAGATAGCGATTTTTACAGCCAGTAAAAGTGGCTGTGTATGTTGGCATGCTCTTGTTTGTGGTTCACGGCTAACAAGTACTGTTCGCCCAAAGACAAAGACACAAAAGCATTTTAAAACACAAGGCTTTGACAGATAATCCTACATGTTGCTGTATATGTTTTAGAACTTGGATTAAATGGCCTCAAGAAACGCATGTAGGTTCAAATCTTGATTCAGCTCTGTATCTCCCTCTCTCTCTGCTCCACACACACACACACACATGCACACACGCCCAAGGCTCTAGGTCACAGTTGTGATGAGGCACTCGCTCAAGGTCACGCACAACCTCGCCATCGCTTTGCACTATGGGAAATATGCAGTGACCTGGGTTGTTCTGCATATGTTTAGTATGTACATGCTGCAGTGACCTTTAAATCACATATTGATCCACATCTGTAAAGCCCTGCCTAAGGTTACATCAATAACGCAAGTCTATCTGCGTTATTGATGTAACCTTGTTTTCCTCATTACAATGATAAGCAAATATACCGCCTTGTATACAAATCAAAAGTATCTCCTTCCCTCCCACCCAATCAGGTCTTTCGCTGGGCGACAGACAGGGGAGCCAGCCAATTGGAATCGTTCTTACAGTTCTGGGCGTAGTGGTGTTGGATTTCTGTGCAGATGCAACCGAGGGACCAATCAGAGCTTACCTACTGGACGTGGCCGACACTGAGGAGCAAGACATGGCGCTCAACATTCACGCTGCCTCTGCTGGTAGATAGGTCGCAGTGTCTCATTTAAACACCCACTCTTTTTAGTCCCAATCAAAAGATATTGAAAATTGTACTAAATGACAAATGTACAAAAAGCACAAAAGGATGCTTACAAAGTCTATACAACCCTATACTCCACACAGAGCATAGCTACAGTATACTATATATTTTGTAAGCTTTAATACAATCTGAGTATACTCTGCTTATTGCAGAATCATACACGTACACCACGGGGGTTTGGTTCAGAGCCTTTACTTTGTGACGTTCACATACAGTTTTGTATTCAGCAATTCACTGGGCGGGGCAGTTGTCATGGCGGTGGCCTTCCTAAATTTGTCAGTGATTTATTTGACCATTAGTCTCAGACAGCCAGTGACAACGCAGGGCAGCCAAGTTGGTTCCTCAGAAGAAAACTCAATTTCTACTTTAGAGTGAGTGCCTGAGGCTGGATAAGACTGGTAATTGGCATAAGTACAAAAACATCCCTAAGCTAATAATGTTAGTTAAGTTGCACAAAAGTACATATAACCCAGAGTTACTGTATTTTATCACTAACTCTGTACTTGTATACTATAGTAATCAATAGCTATTCAATACGCAGTCACTCACATACATATCTCAACTATAATTAATAACATAAAGTGTGTGTGTGTGTGTGTGTGTGTGTGTGTGCAGGTCTTGGCGGTGCGGTGGGCTATGCTTTAGGGGGTCTGGACTGGACCCACACCTTCCTGGGTCTGGCTTTTAAATCCCAGGAGCAGATCCTCTTCTTCTTCGCTGCTATCCTGTTCTCTGTCTCCGTTGCCCTGCACCTCTTCAGCATAGAGGAGCAGCAGTACTCCCCCCAACACGACCGGCTGGACCAGGTACGCTCTCTGCGTATCGTTGTTGCATTCCTTTTGCGTCCTTGAAGATGATGCGTTCACCTTGTTATCCGCATTGTCCGCAAACGATAGCTTTGTTGTCATCACTGGCATTCTACAATCCAACCCAACTCTTTTGGTTTAGAACTAGTCGCTCGCTTCACCACCGTTTCAGTTGATGGAACATAAGAAAGCAAATGAAATATGAATGCTGTACTGAATGCTGTACTGAATGCTGCCCCGTATTTAATTTTAGGAAACTTCAGAGCCCGCCCACCCCCAACCCTCAGACAATGGCCGGGCGGGACTTCTCCAAGCTCCGGCCCCCCAACTGGAATTGATTGGAGAAGATGGGACAGTTGACAGCTATGACATATACGACTCCTACGGAGATGACCAATCAGAGCGAGGGGATATGGACGACTTCTTGGACGTGGAGCTTGTTAGGAGTACGTTTACAAACACCTCTCGCTGTTAGTATCAGTATAGGAAATATCACTACTATCATGTTGTTACCATGGCAGCAAGGCCGGATTATCCATATATGGCATCAGGCGAGTGTCAGGGGGTATCAGCCAATGGGGGGGCACCAAATGATTAAGACAACAACTAGACCTTTAAAATATTCTTCATATTTTCTATATATATTATATACTGGAAGAGATGCAAACAGGTACAAAATTAACTGTTGATACAATATAAATGTATAAAAGATTTTTTTTATTGCGATTGGGTGTAAGTGCCCGGCCCGCCAAATCCCAGTTGAGTCCACAATGACGCAATGACGCCAATCTATTATATCAGACAAATTCAAAATGGACAGCCATCAGGTAAGCGGTTGTGCTAAACGGAAACAAAATAAAAGAAAAATAATCACAGTATATAGCCACCATTCACAATATACTATAGCACAATATTTCTGCTATCAACCAGAATTTCTAATAGCCTACACATTTCAAAACATTGTCTCTGTGCTATTTCTTATTCCTTCACATCAGCTCACCTGGTGCTCTAAGATCATTCAGCTGTTGAAATGGTTGCTTGCAACAGTCATTATTAGGCTTGCCTTATTTGGTATGTGTGGAATGATTTTTTTTTTTGGCATACTCTGTCATGTTTTTTCATGTAGTCCCTTATACAGGCCATTTATGATGGAAATTATGATATTTAGACGTGACGTGTTGCATTGGAATGAGAGTTGCATTCCGATTTGAGCATCAGTGTACTGTACTTTAGCTCATGTAAAGTTCATTTAAATGTCACTTTTGTGCGTGTAAATGGAGATGGGAGGAAGGGGCACATCAAGTGTGGTCACCCTAGGGCACTACACTGTTTTAATTCAATCAAACCCAGGGGGACTTAATCCCTGTATTTGTACCTCTCCTTTTCCCGCCATTTATTCTCTTTCTGTCTACACCCTTTTCCCTTTTTTTCAGCAATACTGGATGGAATTTAAAACGTTTCTCTATCTCTTATTAAGACGTGAGTTAATTCTCTCCCCCCCAGGTAAAAGCGACAGTGTTCTGGCAATGGCCGATGCTACTCTCGACCATTTGGAGCATGACTCTTTGTTCCTGCGCCACATCGAGCCCTCCATCTTTGCTGACCACCTTTCGTCCTATCATGGCTCGCCCCCTAGGACTTCGTTCTTCTCAACCAATCGGAGCTCCCCCCCTCTCCATCCAGCCAATCGCAGGCGTAGCAGCAGCGCAGGAAGCCAGGACCTGCTTCGCTCCCACAACAACAACCACCACCAATCGCAACCTCCGGGTACCAAGATTTCCCGCCTCTCTGCGTTCTTACAGGAAATGGAAAACGATGACGGGCAGGAGGCGTTGCTAAACAACCAGCTTAATGAGCAGCACACACCAAATGGTCGACTGTTAGCTAATGCTGATAAGGCTAGAGCTAACGGGCTAAGTGCTAAAGGACAAGCCAACCGTGCTGGAATGGTCAAAGGTATGAATTAAATGTATTTGATTTAATTATTTCTTTAGAGTTGGTAACATTATTATTTTTTTAATTCCCATCCTGTTATATGTTGTCTACTGCTATAATTATAGTATTACTGTATAATAGTACGATAATTATAACTATATAACAACTGTAATTACAGTAGTATAACTGTACTATACTATTCTAATAAAATAAAAAATGTTTTATATAATTTATATGTAATATAAATTTATATATAATATTTATTATATTATTTTTCACGTATTTTTTACTCCACATACCACACATAGACCAATAATACACTCTCTTTACACTTTATTCATAGCTGCCAGCACGGGGGCTTCCATGCGATCCCGCCGTCGGCACATCTTTTACCGCCAGCCGTCCTGCACCTTCTCCTACTATGGCCGTGTCGGGAGTCACCGCTACCGCTACCGCAGAGCCAACGCTGCCTTGCTCATCAAACCGTCGCGCAGCATGAACGACCTGTACGAAGTGGACACCCGACACAGGAGGAGGCACAAGCAGAGGAACCGACACCAGAGCGGGAACACCAACTCCTCTATCGGAGACACGGAGAGCGAGGAGGGGGAGGTACCAAAAGCTTTTCCATTTTTGTAGTTCTGTTCTGCCAATTGGCCCATACAGTCCATAGCTGTTTGGTTTGGAATTGTTTACCCTTACCCTTAGTTACTGTAGGTGGCGACAAAATAGCCTAAACTAGAAAGTTAGCTTTAATTTAATCGAAAGGCCATGTAAATGACTATGAAACATAGTAAGCCTGTAAACCTATTCATTGCTTAAGGAGGTACATTGGATATACTAAAAATAGAACCAGTCATAAAGATTAGGTGTTGGTGGTCCCATCCTAACAGGTGCAAAAAAACCTGTCATAGGAGAGTCAGGGAGGTGTGTGTGTGTGTGTGTTTTGGAAGGCTTTTTTTTTCATGGTAACTTTTTCATGCTCTTTATATTGGGTCACCGAAGAGTAAAACCTGTGTAGTTATCACGTTAGTTCATATCCATGTATATTTAAATAAATAGAAAGGAAGCAGAGTACTGTAAATATGAAGGGGTTAGCTAAGGCTCTCCCCCTTCTGTCTCTCACTCTGCCCCCTCTCCTCTCTGTTGTTGTAGGTGGAGACCACAGTGCGTCTGCTGTGGTT
The DNA here is from genome assembly GCA_025447815.1 of Percopsis transmontana. Lineage (NCBI taxonomy): Eukaryota > Metazoa > Chordata > Actinopteri > Percopsiformes > Percopsidae > Percopsis > Percopsis transmontana. The sequence goes on from JAOEHI010023698.1 coordinate 10,746, forward strand.
GTCTATGCTGAAAATGCCTCCAGAGTTGCTGAGGCTGTGTGTGTGTCACCTCCTGACCTGGTTCTCCATCATAGCTGAGGCCGTCTTCTACACCGACTTCATGGGACAAGTCATCTATCACGGAGATCCCACAGTATGGGCGCACACACACATCTTTTTACCTCTATCTTTGTGAGGACCATCATTGACATAATGCATTCCCTAGCCCCTTACCTTAACCATCACAACTAAATGCCTAACACTAACCCTCACCCTAACCTAATTCTAACCTAACCCTTAAAACCAAGTCTTAACCTTCAAACAGTCCTTTGAAGTTGTGAGGACCGGCCAAAAATATCCTCACTCTGTAGGTAAAAAAGAAAACGTGTTCCAGTCCTCACTCACAGGCACACGCACGCACACACTCGCGCGCGCACAGATGCAGATATTGTGTCTAAAAGCAGATAGATATACCCGCTCTGAGTGTCTGGAACGATTAAACATTCCATTCCATGGTTGGTATATGTGAATGAATATGTATTGATAATATTGAATAGTAGTGGATTCTCTCGCTCTCTCGCTCTCTCGCTCTCTCTCACTCTCTCACTCTCTCACTCTCAGGCTCCTGCTAACTCTACAGAATTGGCAAACTACCATAAAGGAGTTCAGATGGGTTGTTGGGGCCTGGTTATATACGCAATGACAGCTGCTGCATGCTCAGGTAACATGCACACTACGCTTCATTATTTACTTTTAGACATTCACTTCACTTAATAGTAAACTGTTGTTTTTTTGTTGTTTAATTTGTGTTTTTTTACAAGTATTTACAATTACAATTACAGTTTACAATTATATAGTGTAATTAGTTTCTGTAACGCTGGTTTTCAGAAATATACGAAATAATATGATAAAGAGCTCCTCACTACAGTGGTTAATAGCTGTTTTAGTGTTGCTACCCAAGATTTTTTTGTTTGTGTGAAAATTTAATCATGTATATACGAAATCGTATAAACGTAAAGCATTCTAAAAAGTTTCACCCTTAATCCTGTTAATTGTTATGAAACCAATAATTCAGACACATGGAACAGCTTAAGGAAAACTACATTAAAAACAACGTTAATTAGATATCATTGCCACATAACTTGCTATCTCATAACGTCTGTTAAGCCGCACATACAAACGGATTGATTAGGCTATAGCAACAGAGATTTGATTCTGACCGAAGTCTATATACAGTAAGCCTACTGTCTCTTCAGGCCTGGCGTCGGGGGGGAAGCTCCCCTGTATGCCCCTCTAGGCGTTGCCAGATTAATTTAATTATTTTAATAAATAATTGAATGAGTCATTCTATAATTAGTCAGCTGTAGCTACTGCTTCTTAACCGTTATTGACACAAATGTATCACATAGACCTGCTGTTAAGAAAACGACTTCAACATTTTCTGGTATTTTCTGGTAAAGCATGTTATTGTTTTGCTGGTCGTCTAATTAGCTGGCCCCCTAAAATATGCCTAGCGATGTCCCTGACCAAAACATTTTTGTCGTTATTAACTTACTAAGCACGTCTTGCGTTTACTACGAACGCCTATCCAAGTAGCCTAATAGTCCACTATTGAAATATCAACATTGGTATTGCGTACTGATTATCTGCAAAACATTTTTCATTACTATTCACACGTTCCACTGCGTGCTAATATCCATGGTCCAATGAAATATCAGCATGTTCAAATAGCTGCTATTGTGTACTGATGACCTGCCAAAACATTTGGCAAACTGCAATGGCCATTTCTTGCAATACAATGGTTTTATTGTATACAATTGATTCTGTTGTATAAAATTGAATCAAAGTAATAAACAGACTTATAAACAGTTTATACACAAGGAGTCTTCAGGACAAACAATAGAATGTGAAATAATATCAAACGTTATTTACGAACATGCTGTAGCGAGGAGTACAGTAAGTGTCATTCTCTAGAAATCCAATGTACTGCAGCTGTTACGCACACACATAGCTCGCTGGCTGCATGGAAAAGGAAATACCGGTAGGCCTACCAATTACAATTACCATTGTACAAACTTTAAGTTTAATTGTTGCTCAAAATAAACCCAATAATTGAGACACATGGAACATCTTAAAACAAACATTTTTAGTGAATAAAATAATCGGATAACTCCAAACACACACTGATCTGTAGGCTTTCTTTGCGCCACCTGGTGGATGAGTTAGCATTGTAGTGAATGGGCCAGGCAACACATGGTGCTGCTCCATACATGGCGTGGCAAAGAGTGAGAGTGCACCATTTTTAAACCGTTGACATTCTAGGTCACCACATCGGTAACATTACTCTACAAGGTATATTTCTATAACAATAGATCTTGTGAACTACTAATCCCTCTCTCCGTTTCTCCAATAAGCCATCCTTCAGAAATATCTGGATAACTTTGACCTGAGCATCAAGGTTATCTACATCCTGGGCACTCTGGGATTCTCCATTGGTAGGCACTACTAAATTATACTGGAATGGAGTAGAATAGTATGTGTTTATTGATTGTGTTTCATAGTAAGGGACACAATCATAGAAAGTCTAGAAGACATTTGTGTGTCAAGGAAAATGTAAGGGAGAAATAAATATAAGAATTGATCACTGTCTATTTGTTTTGTCTTTTCCTTCCTAGGAACCGCTGTCATGGCGATTTTCCCTAACGTGTACGTTACCATGGTGATGATTAGCAGTATGGGAATCATTTCCATGAGTATCTCCTACTGTCCATACGCTTTGCTGGGGCAGTACCACGAAATAAAAGAGGTACAAACACACTTGCTACTGGGCCTTTGCCCTTCGAAGCAGCTAACATGCTTCATGCTGGTCTCTATTCATAACTATTAGCATCATAAAGTGAAAAATAAGGCTTGGCTGACATATTAACTGGCTGACACAAAGGCTAACACATTTTGAGGTTTCCAGTATGCATACATGAAACTTGAAAACACCTGCTCAGCTCTATGGCTTTAATGAAATACATATTTGTTATATGTTCGTGTAATTACACTATTTTTATTGAAGCTGTCTGTCTAGTTGTCTGTCTAGTTGTCTGTCTAGTTGTCTGTCTAGTTGTCTGTCTAGTTGTCTGTCTAGCTGTCTGTCTAGCTGTCTGTCTAGCTGTCCAGCTCACATTGTCTCTCTGTCTCCCAACAGTACATCCAGCACAGCCCTGGCAACTCTCGGAGAGGCTTTGGCATTGACTGTGCTATCTTATCTTGCCAGGTGGGTCTTCAGGTATTTTTCACATCAAGTATACTAGAACTGTTTGTAAAATTCTGTTAGTAATAGAATATTTCTTTTTTTTTCTAGGTATATATCAGTCAAATCTTAGTAGCCTCAGCTCTGGGTGCAGTGGTCGAAGCTGTGGGCAGCGTGCGTGTCATTCCCATAGTGGCCTCTGGTGGCTCCCTCCTCGGCTTCCTCACCGCCTGGTTTCTGGTCATTTACCCCACACATAACAATGCGTAAGGAAACTTATCATAACTCCGGTTTTCTGATAACACAGGGAGGTAACAAGGAAACCATTAACTTGAGGCCATAACCGATGCTGCATGCCCTTCCATTTACTGCTTTCTATTAGCCAATAAAATAAGGGATGTGTATTTACAGTATTTACTAGTCAGGAAATGGTGATGATGGTCACTGTGATTGGCAGAGAGGGGGAGTCTGCCAAAGCGTTGGAGAGGCGGGCCTTGACGGCGCCGGAGCACAGTGGAGGAATGTCTGTCACCGTGGTGATGGAGAAACCCAGCTTCCTGAAACTCAACAAGAAAGGTGTAGCCACGACCACCACCACTTCCTGCCATGTGGAGACCGAGTCGACGCTGTGATGGGTCAGCTAGGCAGAGGAAAGGCGGGGGCGACAGAAATCACCACTTCCTGCATTGGCGCTAACCATCTGTAACAACACCATAGAGTGACGTCGCTGAGAACACCGTCGCTTAGAACACCATCGCCATCACCGCCGCCCGTGAAAACGAGGCCTCAACACACTCCACCTCCCGTCACACATCCGAGGCTAAACGCTAGGAGATGTTTCCATATGAACTGTAACACAGGAGAGAAAGGAGAGTGCTTGTCTATTCTGGTGTCTGCACTTTGGTCTATAGTCCAGGTATCTGTTCTTGCCTGGTGTGGAAAACTTCTTCTTTGATCCAGTGACCTCACCCAGTGTACACCCAGACCTCACCCAGTGTATTCTGCTCTGGTCTGGTCCGATCTGCTATCTGCTCCACGACTCCTGATTTGGCGTGGCCTGGTCCTGGTTTTCTTCAGTCCACGCATTCTGGGTCTAGCGGTCTATAAATTACATGGTCTATAAATTACATTATGTCCGGACAGGTTGAAGTAAACAACCTGAGTTTCGGGGACAGTGCCAGGTCTGCCGTCACCCAGTTCCTTTCATGCATTATCGTCGACAACCGGAGTATTTTATAGACCTTGTTCTTGTGTAGGATGTTATTGTGGAGAGAAAAAGCCGTTTCAGTCTCTCTCTCTCTCTCAGGGCCTCTAGGGGGTGCTACCAAGCAGCTGCCTGGACAGGAAACTTCAGGGGACTTGCTTACACAGACACACACACACACACACACACACACACACACACTCTCTCACTTACCTTCGCTCCCATTTATCATCAGGGTTATGACCTGAAAATGTATTATTCCTTATTCCTCAAAGCTGCAATCATTAGAAAATGCTGAAAATCGTTCTTCCGTGTTGACTGACTGGGTTGATGGACAAGTTGATGGATGAGTGTGTGTCTGCCGACGCGTCGTGTCCTGCACTGGACACCGGTTTCACCAAATGAAAAGTCTTGTGGCAGCGCTCACGTGCACTCTGCTTTGCAGGACTTTACAGTAGCCTGCTTACTGTAGCTTTAAGTCTGTTGAGACCTCTGAGGCAGTGTTTCTTAAACAATGGGATGGGACCCCAAATGGGTCTTTGGATTTGTTTGTTTTTGGATTTTTCTCTTATGCTTAAAGGTACACTCCTTGATTGTGTTACAGCCCCCTCTAGAACTCTACATTTCTGCTCCAGCTCAATGGGTGGTTGTGAGTGGAGGGGTAGAGAATCATGTGAGCCTATGAGAGCTGTTTTGCAGAGAAAGAGAGGAATGCGAGCCACTCACCACTCGTGTGGGAGGCGCAGCGCTCTCTTCCCACCAAAACAACAATCTTGGCTGGTTTCAAACACAAGGGTAATTCCAGACAGAAATTGTGGAGTGTCCCTTTAATGAGGACTTATAAGTTAGCTGAGCCTTTATCTCAATAACTCAAATTGTATTTACTAGGGGGGGTACAACGGTTTAAGAACTCCTGCTGCGAGGTGTACAATTTGGATGTAAGGGTCTCATGTATTAACAGTAATAAATATGAATAAGACTAAAAGTTAATTGAGCTTACATGATAGTTTACTGAAGTCTATAACAGTAAAACAGAGGACCGATGCAATAGCACGCAGGGCATTACTACAAAATAACAGCTAGAATGATGTGTTGTATTTAAACGGGATGTTTCAAAATGCTGATAATGATGCTGATGTAAATGTTTGTTTGAAATAATCTCAATAATCTACATGCTGCATGTCCGAGGAGCAGAAATGAAAGACAAACCAAACTACGGAGGGGAGGAGAGATGCAAGAGTTCGACTTTTCTTTTATCTTCCTCTCTCTCCTTGTTTTGCTTTTTCCCTATAATTTTTAGTTATTTGGTTATAAATACCATCAGCACAATGTTTGCATGTCACTAACTAGAACATTAGTTAAACTGATGCTAAACTGATTCTGCTTAGGCAAGCAGCATTTTGAATCACTGCTTATTAAAATCCCTCAGTCAGTTTAACAATTGAAATCTGAAATCTGGACATTGTGGAGAGATGTATCGTCCACATGTCAGTGCTGTTGGGTCCATAGTGGGTAGGCAGAGTGATTGGGGAAGACTTAAATGAACTTCCTGAAGGTGGGCATGAATGTAAATTGTGGGGCGGTCCATCCCCCCCAACTAACCTTTTACTAAAATTAACTCCACAAAAAATGAAACGTCTGGAATTACAGAACCTGTCTCTCGTATACCTCGCTGTCTGTAATTTGCCCTAGTCTCTGATTGATGGGTCCTGCTAAACAACTTAAATAGCTTTCTACAAGTCCTAAACAAATGCATAATTTTGTATCCCTAATCACAATTGAATCGCAATTGAATCATGTGCTTACAGTGAGGGATGCAAAATAACTACTTCAAAGGGCCTGCGTATTTGAGGGAGAGTAGAGGATAGACAGTGTGAGTGGTAGCTAAAGATTAGTACAGCCTATATTAATAGTAATAGATGGAGATGCAGATGCAGAATGGTAAAAATTGGATATATTACATATGTAACTTCACCAGTGCTTACAGGTCAAAATGTATGAACTAACTTATATAGGGACCCATTGTATAATACGACTGACCTTATATTAGTGCTTGTTCTATGGTGTAAACCAGTATTTAAAGGTGAATTAATCCTAACCTTTGGAATGTTTCAATGTTCGATGCTGGGCATGTAAAAATCAATACTTGAAGTTTGAAAGGCAGATGAAAGTGTCACTCTTTTTGTTTTTCTTTCTTTCTGGCAAATCAGATAAACCGCTGCAATAATGGCCTCAGTTAATCAGTAGGTGGGATAGCGTGGATAGTATCTGTACTTATTTTTTTCCATAGATGAAGCTGGTCTACTTTAGTTCATAATTCCTGTACGAAATACTTATCCCACATCTGCCATGTGAGGGTCGATAGATTTGGGTCATCTCCTTTAAGCAGAGTTGGAACATCTATTTGGAAATCAATCAATGTGAGTTTTAACAAATCCAGTTACTATTTCTCCAAACTTTTTATTTTGGCAGGAAATTAAAAATAATGAATGGGGTTTTATTTAAACAATTTACCCTGTTCTGGCTGGAACACCAGGACAAATAAAGCAAGGATGAGATGATGATATTAAAGACAGGTGGGGTGACTCCTCTTTTTTATTGTATAAACAAAAAAAACAACAATGATGTTTGTCTATAAATGTACTACATAAGTAAAGGAACCAAGTACACTTAACATTTAGTTAAAAAATGCTTTGGAATACTAGGATGCATTTGACCGCACAACTGCACGTTTATAACACCAAAGTATGACTTTGCACCAATCATTATCTCTATTATTCTCTATTTATTGTCCTAGGTCATGGGCATGGGGGTATCATTTCTAATGCATGACTTGGATGTCTGTGTCTCTTATTTGAACCAACATGTCCTCTTTAACCTGAAACATTGTGGTGGGCCTGGGTGGGTACCTTCTTAACAAGGACATGTCGTTTTCAACAAACTGGAATTGTAATTTGTAAAAGGTGTCCCTCTTCAGCAGAACAAGTTCAAGATGCCTTAATAGCCACACAACGCACCGTGTTGCTGTTAATTCATGTTGTGTTGAAAAGTACCAACATATGGATTGTCCCTGACCATATATGGTCAAATGTGTTGAAAATGGCATGGAACCGTTAAGAGGGAAGTGGACGAAATCCCAGACATTCGAATACTTGAAGTGCAACCTGGGTGTTTCTGTTATAATGCAATGGAAAGGCTTTGAAGTTTTTGTCCCGAGCCTCTCACCGTAGACTGAATGTTGAGAGTGGCCTCTCGCACAGCCTGCTGGGAGACTGAGTTCTCGTCTGATTTCCATCAGGCGACTTAATATTGAAGTCAGTGAATGTGAAGTGATTTCAACTGAAATAATTTAATTTTGTTGGTTGACAAGCCAAGGAGGGTCTGATGTTGCACAGAACTTGCACATACAAATAAATAACAAACTAGAATCTTCTTGTAAAAAGAAGAAAAGATGTGGATATTTATTTTTTTGAACTTTCTTGTTTTAAAAGAACACTTTCACATTATAAAAAAAAAAAAAGAAGACTATATTAAAAACCCTAGAGTTGTATTTACTGTTGAGGTTACAGGACAGACGTTACATAGAGCAGTATGTATGTTTAACTTTCCATGTGCTCACATGTAAAGAAATGGCGTGTTTGTGTTATAAATGTCACGTCGTCTTGGTTCTTAAACTCTGTTCTATACAATTATCAGGTTTACACTTCAATTTTGAAATCTATGGCTGCAATACTGGAAATGATTTCCAAGTCACATTTATTGTCTGTTCCATTTATTGTGTTTTTGTTTATTTTGAAATGTGTTCTCCTGTCTCTGTTCCTTTACATTTAGACAGATGTGTAGATAAAGGTTGGCCAATAGGAGACATTTTGTTCAGTCGGTTTGCTAAGTACGTGTTTATGCCATCTGTTCTGTAAGCATTTCACTCTGGTGATTTTATGAATGACAATGTTACATACAGCCAATTATTCTGATTAAGGGGAAGCGGTATAGCAACTGCAGTACAACCCAGCAAAGCTTTGTCGGCTTGTTGACAAGACTGTTTGTGTGTGATAAGAATAATGAAGAGAGTTGCCTATATACTTTTATCTTCACAGAGATTAAGTCACGAAATATACTTAAAGAATGGGAAAACAAGTGTGCAGTGTATTATATACAGTAATAAGCCTTGTCATTTGAAAAAAAAAAATGTAAATATATATTTCTTAGTTTCTTCTTTTTTGCTGCTATAAAAAGCTGATTATTTTTGTTAGTAGTTTTGCTTTTCTATGTAAGGACTGTATATATCTATACGTTGTGTAAATATGCTTGAGCCTTCATAAGTAGGACTCTGGAATGAACACTGTATGGAACGCACCTTTAAAATCTCTTCAGAAGTTAAATGAAATTGAGTCATTGTTCATCATTTTCTTCATATTTTACTGATTTTGTTGCTATGGCAGGAAGTATAGCTACAAATATCTTTGGATTCAGGCCAGATACACATATTTAAAGGTATTCTAGCGTGTTCAGAACCACACATTTCACTTTAGGAAGAGGGGTAGAAATCGGTTTATGTCAAGAAGCTTTTAGTTTAGGAGGAGTAGAGAGAAATGCCCGCTACTCAACGCTCAGGTGAGTAGGGACAGGGTCAGTTTCAAACCAAAACCAAACTAAAACTGTTTTTGTAACGTTGATTTCCACCACAAGGTTCCTGAAACAAATCAAGGACCGCACCTTTAACAAAGTAACATAGGGTTTAAGACTATAAAGAAATAAGGACAACTAGACTTGACTTCATTAGTTAGGGCTTGGACATTTTGCAACCTATGCTGTCAGATAAAAGGTTACAGTATTTTGGAGACATGGCAAGCACTGATTGTCAAAGACTAGATTATGTTGGCTATATCTACACTACTGTTCAAACGTTTGGAATAACTCAAAAATTGTCACATTTGCCATGAAAACTCTTAAAAATTAAATATAGTTGAGGCATTGATAAGGTTGGTAATATCATTTTACGCTTGATTTCACCCAAAGCTTCCTATACTTCCCATAAATTGGATTGGCTTGATAGGCACTTTTTTCATACGGTCAAGCTTCTCCCACAACAGCTCAATAGGATTGAGATCTGACGACTGAGCTGGCCAATCCATTACAGACAGAATACCAGCTGACTGCTTCTTCCCTGAGTAGTTCTTGCATAGTTTGGAGCAGTGCTTTGGGTCATTGTCCTGTTGTAGTATGAAACTGGTTCCAATCAAACGCCATCCACAGGGTATGGCATGGCGTTGCAAAATGGAGTGATAGCCTTCTTTATTCAATATGAACAAATCTCTTTACTTTAACTTTAAAAGCACCAAAGCAACTCCAGACCATCACATTTCCTCCACCATGCTTGACGGATGCTGTCAAGCACTTAATTGGATCTGCGCCTCACAAAAGTTATTCTCTGTGCACCACCAAAACCTCAAGCTTAGATTTGTCTGTCCATAACACTTTTTCCAGGCGTCCTCCATCCAACTAACTTCAGGGTTCTACAACAAGCAGTATCCAGCATTCAGTACCAACGAGACATTGAGTTGAATTTTAGTAGGAGGAGATACAATGGTGCTGGGAAAGTAAAAAGGGGAAATAAAAGTAGGTCCTTACACAATAAATAATCACCCAATCACCTTTAACCCCTAAAATAAATAATGAACTTAAGGGAGATTAGCAATAGAACTCAAGAGCTGTCATCCATCAACTAGGCCAATTCTTTTAAGTAACTACATTTAGTGTTGTTTTATAACCAATTTCATTTACATTGCGAAACACCCAAAACTTGTCAGTGGCTGTGAACTGAAAGAAGGTATAGTAACGACCACTGGGCTCAGGAATGGGAAGTGTAAACTATATGTACAGTCTTAATACTTTTGTTAAGCAAGATGCCTAAATTCTGATGAGGTTCAAGGAAGCACTGTATGCAAAGCCGAGGCTAATGAGTTCCTTGTCACAGAAGAGAAGAAAGTGGAGGCAGCAGCCCCTGTGGAGGACAATTCAGGAGATGTGTATAGGAGATATGTATGCTTAAAATATGTTTGCTTGTTCTTTTTTGCCCAGCATCAGCACAGAGACAGGCAGAGTAGCACTGGACACCGAAGTGAATACGATGAAAACTGTAAAACTATAGCTCCAAGTGTCTAAGTAGTATAAAATACATTCAAATACAACATTTGAAAATTCAACCATAACCTCAAAATGCATGTAGAAAAGTGAACCCATTTAGGGTCATATGGACACATGTGTAATAGTTATAATAATAATTAACTATTGTATATAGAGTATACTCCATACTGTATGTAAGGAAGGAAAGTCCATCCACAAATATACAATGCTTTAGTCCCACATAAGGGGAGAAAATGCAATTACTGTCTGCATAAGAGGTCTTTACTATGTATTATTATTTGTATTTATCAATGAGTCAAACCTCAAACCAATAAAAGTTTTTGTGCTAAGAAAAATATTCAGTTATTAAGGTAAAATAAAGCTTTATGACAGGAATCAACTTGACAGGTGCCAATGGGTGTGATTATGAGCACCACCTTGTCAGAGTGGTAGCCATCGGACTAAGGCTTGTTCACACTGAGCTCTAGAATTCCACAGATATAAGAAACACACGCATCTTCATGAGACAACGGTGGTGGCTTGACTAGATTCATTTAAACCTGTCAGACACTGCTCTCCTGTGGAGATTGACAGGCAGGATGAAAGAAAAGTTTTTAAAAAGAATTTATCCTCTTGAATATCCGTCTCAGTCCATTAACACTCTTCAGATGACTAGATATACTATGACTACTACAACTAATAATAATATGCTTATATATTTTATTTAGGATTTAAAAAATGAAAAAATATATGCAAGAAAACCATTTCGAGCCATTTGTGTTATTATGCAAAACATTGTTTTGTATTAAAATATGACATATATATACTGTATATACTGTATCTATATATATCTATATATATATACTATACTGTATCTATATATATCTATATATATATACTATACTGTATACATATATATATTATTTTTTGTGGTATTTATGGAATGTACTGAAATGTTTACTTTCACATAGGTGTCCTAGAGAGGTGTTCATGGGACACTGATGACATGCTTTCATTAAAACACTTAGAAAAGTGGTAAACACAGGCCTTCCAAGTGGCCTACAATAACACTTGCAAGAGTTACGATTACAAGAGTTTATACTTCTAAAGATAGGCTTGAGCCTAGCGGCCGTAGTCTGTTGAGTTTGTTTACTCAAGAACATTCTCTCTCTTTCTCTCTGTCTGTATGTCTGCCTCACTGACTTCTCTGCGTCCATTAATTTTCACCTTTGTCTCTGTGTACTTTGTAATTATAGAATGGTGTTATGCAAGTTACGTAGACTAATGGGTCTGATCAAAGCCATTGATAAAAATGGTCAGAGCACACAATATTGCAATACAAATGAAATAATGCTGCTATATACATCACCACTTTCAATCAGTACAAGGAGCAGATAGGGGTCAGGCATTTTGCTCAAGGATGCTTACAGGTAGGCCAACTCACAGGTAGGCCAAATCCAAACCCACGATCTTCTTGCTGGGAGTTGAACACTCAGACCACTAGACTATCCTGTCCCACAATATCATATCATATTATTGCATCTGTTATTTGAAATAAATTAAATCAAATGACAGTATTAAGGATGGGACCTCTTTTGGAAGATAGTTCAAATATGTTCCATGTTCCAGAGGTATTAGATCAAGGACATAGAAGACACAGACTGGATAGCTACCCATCACTGTATTTGTCTCCCTTCCATCTCCGTCTGTCTGTCCATACCCCCCTTTTTTTCTCTCTCCCTCTTGTTCCCTATACAGAAATGGCCCGGTCCATGTTCTGGTAAACCTTCAATGGAAGATGCCAGATTTCTAAGCGGAATGTTCTATTTTGGTCAGAGAATGGGGTGTTGCAGTGAGGGTTAGCATAGCCACACTGTGGGCTAACGCCAGCGCCGTCCCCGGGCATTTATTCACCAAATTCCTCTCCATCTCTTCTCCTCCGTGACTCGTCCTCCCAAACTCCCCTTCCACCTCTCCATTCCTCGCTCCAGCTCTTTTGCGCCACATGCGCTTGAAGCTGTCCGTCACAAAGCAGTAAACAACGGGGTCCAAGCAGCTGTTCAGGCTGCTCAGGGTCACTGTGATGTGATAGGCCAGCACCTCCCTCGCCCCCTGCCCTCGCTCCTCTCCTCCAAGCTTGACCCGGAAGTAGACCAGGACCTGCCGCACGTGAAATGGCGTGAAGCAGATGGTAAAGACCACCAGGACGGTGGCTAGAAGCCTGATGGCACGTGACCTCCTAGCGCGGCTCTGTTGAGGCATCAGGCGGTGGTTAGCTCGCAGGAAACAAGCTACGCGCAGCGTGAAAATCACAACAGCTACCAGCGGAAGGAGAAACTCTAATACAGTAAGGTAGAAGAGGGCAGGGATGAGTACGCAGGAGGAGCTGAATTCTAAGGCCGTCGTCTGCAGACAAGAGAAAACACAAAGTGAATGAATATTTAAATAAAATTATTTGAATATCCACAGTTGAACAGGATTTAATATAATTTCTATTGAATTATGTGTGTCCTCTGTCTCTCTCTCTGCCCCAAGCCCCACTAACAGCTTCAAACACTGGTTTCAACCACAATGGTAATTCTGGACACAAATTAAGTAGTGTACCTTTAAAATAGAAGCAATATCTTTTAACTGCTATTAACAGCCATATTGGAATTGGAATCTTTTTCAACCATTGCGACCGTCTCTAAATATAATGCTTAAATTTAAAATAAATTCTTAAGACCAAATTCTGACAATGTTTATTGACAAAAAAGTGTCTGTCTGTAATGCTTTTTGTGGGCTACTTAAGATGTAGGCATATTGTCTGATAAATCATGAAGGAGTTCTCTGCTTTACAATATTGCATTTAGAAATATTGTAATATTGTAAAATACATAAATCACCGTATATTATGTAAAGGACTAATTATAGAAGTGTAAAAGAAACATGTTTCAGGTTATTTGTTTCTGATTGATTTGGTGGCGTGAACTACTGTTTCTTTGCGCTAAATGCAGACTAATGAAGCTAATAAGAATTCCTAACATAAGTGTTTTATGTGTGTAGAGTTTTACTTTAATATTAGGAGAGAAAGACAATCTGGCTGGAAAACATTTAAACTTCACGTATCTGAAGAAAGAATGTGAGGATATTTATATTACATGTTACTAAACTACATACAGTACATGTATTGGAGGTGTACTTTATACAGTGTGTGAGAACATGCATGCATGCATTTATGTGTTCTTGCATCACATGAACGTAAATGTGTAATGTAGTGTGTGTGTGTTTGCGCGCGTGTGTAAGTGCGTACCTGGAAAGAATAGGTGACCACTACTGCAATGAACCACACGGCGGCGCTGACACACCGAGCCCCACCTGTGGTTCTCCAGCGACTGAGTGTGCTGGAGGCATGGACAACTGCAAGGTACCGATCTATACAAATACTGGGAGATGGGTGCGGTGCAGAGGAGGGATATAAAACCAAATGTTAACGTCTCCATTAACAATGTATGGAGTAGAGGAAGACCATGGATAAAGGGAGAAGGCAAAAACACAAGAAACCCCGAAATAACCCATCAAGGCCTATAGGAGGTGAAGAAGAAAAGGGAAGAATGCCAGATCTTGACTTCAGTATTGATAAATCTAGAAAAGGTTTCTGGACAATGGAAGAAAGGAGGACAATAAGAAATAAATAGTGGAAGGACGGCAAAAAACAGCGCAGTGACTGAAAACAAGTTTGTAAAATGAGAACATTGTATTCAAATTCATGGGGGGGGGGGGGGGGGGGTAAGAAACAGGATTAGCATATTGCTTAAGGAGACAGCTTGGCTACCGACCTGGTCAGAAAGAGGATGCTGCAGTACATGTTGACAAAGTAGCTGAACGTGTGCACGTAGGAGCACGCCACGCAGCTGCCACCGCTGTAGTAGAGCGCTATGCGCGCGGGCAGCGACAGCGCCACCAGCAGGTCGGCTACGGCCAGGTTGATGGTGTAAACCACAGGCGCAGAAGGGTGCGTCGACGCCCCGCAGAAGACATACAGGGCCAGGCTGTTCAGGACAACGCCCACCACCAGCATTAAACAGTTACACACCTGCGGGACAAGTGTACACACCGCAGGATGTTGGATGGAATGGGATTTCCATTTTGTTTGTGTTTGGCCTGGATTTTTTCGCCTCTCTTGATGTGAAACGCACTAGTTTATTTAGAAACGTTCACATTTAGCTGCCTGTGTTATATGGCTGTGAAATAGCATGGCTGCAACTGCAAAACACAGTAAGACAGCCTCACATAAGCCTAAAAGGCTACAGCAGATGAACACAAAAATGAACAATGTTTGGCCCTTTCAAAAAATACAATTAAAATAATTTGTCACTGACATCCCGGAAATAATAGGCCATGGGTTTAAAAATCACTGAATTATATTTATTATGTGAATGGTGAGCTACTCATACTGTACTATTAGCCCAGTTGGTGTGTATTTCTATTCTACAGATAGAAATACACAAATAATACACCTTACCATGAGAGAGACCCAGACAGCATGGAAGTCCTGGTAGAGCTGGGCATCGAGGTGGGCCAGCCTATGAACATATGGCGGCCCCCACTGATGGTCCCAGCCACTGCAGTTAGCGTGGTCAGGGGTTTGGGTGGGGAGGTGAGGCACACTGAAGAGGAAGGAGGTGAAGTTGGTATGGTTTTCCATGGGGGAAAAGGTTTCCTGTTGTTTCCTTAGAAGAGGGCAGGACAGACAAATGACATTAAACATTATCATTTTTGGGGTCTCAAGAGTGGAGCTCCTCAGAACCCTAAAATGAAATATTTGATTCAAATTTGGTCAGAAACGATTGCTACATGGTTGGAAAACATGGGAAATGGAGGTCCAGGTTCAAATTGGGTGGAGTCCTCCTTTAAATATGACATTTCTTTACAGCACTTTGTTGTGATTTGACAGTACACTCTGTCTGCAAGTTGAGCTGTTGACCTCCTTAAGTCTGTAAGTAGCCTTTAATATTTTATAGATTAAGCTGATTGCACTGTTATCTAGGTTGACTTGCTTATTAATTTGGTAAATATTGCTTGCTAAGTATTGCTTGCTAAGTGAAGCCATTCGCCAGCCCTTTGCATTTCAGGTTCAATAGGCTTAGCTCTGAAACTAGCTTGATTAGAAGAAGGTGGAGCCAAGATACGTTGGCCAGTATAGCGCTATTTAGCTAGCTGCTAACTGTATAAGCGCCAGCTGTTGGCGCCAGCGTGAGCACGAAGACATAGTGAGTCTTCCTGCGGGAGTCATCCGAGGAAGGCAGCAACACAACCTATCTGGATAAGTATAAACCCTAGTTTGCGTAATTTCTCTATTATATCATGTGTTGGTCCTATATTCCTGTACTACTAACATGTGCTCGCAGAGCACGCTCTCAGCCCCGGCAAAGAA
>JAOEHI010023708.1:0-26709 GCA_025447815.1 Percopsis transmontana
GAGACCCCCCTTGAAATGACCAGGACCCCTCATTGCCCCCCCAATCAAAATTTTCTGGAGCCACCACTGCTTACAACCACTGTAATGTCCACACGCACACACATACAAACACCCGTAACACTAACTCACGTAGTCGATTTCGTCGTCAAGGTCTTCCTGGTTCTTGGTGCGGGGGTTAACCTGAGGGAAGACCTCAGCCAGCAGCTGGTTTTGGGGGTTCCCTCTCCCGGCCCGCCCGGTCTGGGGGTGTCTGGGTGGCGGCTGGAGGAGCTGCGTTAAGGGTGTCTTGCCATTGCAGTCCTTGTGCTCCCCGCCTGGCCCCGCACCCGGGCCGTCCCCGCCGATGAGCAACCCCACGGAGAAGCTCCTGGTCCCGGGGGGGGCGTGGAGCGTGGCCGCGGGGGGCAGCAGGTGGTGGGGCGTGGGCGGGAGCAGTGGTAGGGGGGGTCCCGGGACCTGCAGCAGATGATGGGGGAGCTCCAGCGACAGAGCCCGCCGGTCCCGCCTGGGCACGAAGTGTCCCGGCAGCAGCAGGGGGGGCAGGTGGAGAGGGTGGGGGCTGGCGGGCGGCAGGGAGAGGAGCGACTCCTCCTCGCCTGGGCGCAGGTGGTGGAGGGGGCGGTGGCGGGACGGGGAGGAGGAGGCGCGCGGTCCCCGGATGCGGAGGCTACCCCCCACCACCCCGCTCAGGCCCGCTAGGCCGTAGCCATAGAGGGGCCGTCCGGAGGCCGGGGTGGGGGTGGGGCTGGAGGTCGGGGAGGAAGCGGAGCACGGGCGGACTCCTCCCAGACTGTTCCAGCTGGAGCGGCGGGCCCACAGGGCCTGGGGGTGGGGGGGCAGTGGGCGGCCCCAGTTGTGGTACCCCCGGCCCGGATACTGAGGCGGAAAGAGACAGAGAGACTAAGAGAAAAACAAGAATGTAGAACCGAGCCAAAAGGAAGATATATTGATTACACTGACATTTCATCTAGCACTGTTAACAGGAACCCTTTCAGGGCAGCCTGGGATACAAGCACAAACAAGCAGGGAAGCAATACAGTGGATGAGCTCGTCTCCCAGCCGTAAGGCGCTGGGTTCGCACACGGGCCTGGCTGTAAGTATCCTTGAGCTCAGTGCCTGACCTCTACCTGTTCCAGAGGTGCTACTTAAAAAAGCTAGGCTGACACTGCACCCCAATTAGAGGGTACAAAATACAATTTCCCCACATAAATAATATCCTGTAATAGTATCCAACATGAATAATGATATGGCAGGATTTATACCTTTTACAAGAAAACAAATTGAATTAAACGGTTGAACTGACGTCCACAAATTTTTGTTCATATAATGAAATGGACTATTTAGGCAACTTAACATACAGCTTCCTTAGGACTGAGGGCTAAGCAGGAAATGTGTTTCTCAAACTGTCGGTTTGAACCCCCCAAGTGGGTGCGGGATGCTACTGGTAGGATTGTGAGGTAAAAAATGAATAAATCAAACAACTACAAACAACTTTGAGAGGTTTGAGAACCACTGGGAAAGACAACAGATGAATGTAATGTAATAACCCGCCCATTAATTTTATGCAAAAAAGCAATTAAGAAACCCCTCACCAATTACGCTCAAGTGGCATTCAGATTTTTCATTTTGATTAATATACTCAGGACTTTTAACTTTCAGATATTTAATCGACTAATTGGCGGTGAAGGTTTGATACATTAAAAAAAGACACCATGAGTCAACGTGTCATAATGGACAGGTCTTTAAAAACTAACTTTGGGCAAGCATACAGCTCATATCCTATTATCTAGTGACCTCAGTCCCACTTACCAGAGCCCTCTGTTCCAAGTTGGCTCTGCCCAGGGAAATTACACTATTCTTCCTCGAGCCCAGGGCAAAGGTCAGCCTGTCTCCTGGGTACAGACCAGCAGGAACTGGAGACAGGTCCAGGTGGCCATTAGGGGTCAGGGTACATATCTTAGGGTCTGGTAGAGCAAATGGGTACAAGAAAGAAAGATATCACCATCACTTAGAACCTTTGTTCTGTTCTTGACATTTAGAAGAAAGCGGTGCATTACACTACAGCGTGACCAGCTTGGAAAGCTAGGGAGCAAGGTTTAAACACACAACTGAATCTGAAGTCATGACAGAGAGAAAAGAGAAACATTTGTCTTTGGGTTATTCCACTGTGCAACGTGTTTTGGTTTTGATTTTGCAGTTTAGATACTGGTACATTAAAGACTTGAAGGGGAGTTGAGGAGAGGAGAGGAGAGGCATGGAGAATGAGGAGAGGAGAGGAAAGGAGATTTAATGATTATACATAATTAAGGGTTTGCACAGCTTATATTTCAGACAGGGAAAAAGGTTATGCTAAGTGATGTTTGATGCAGAAATTAAAGAGCAAACAAAGACTTCAATAGGCAGAAGTGTTTGAGCTGATAGCATTTTTAAGGACACATATTGTATATCTTGACATCAACAGAATTCATTAATTTAGTAATTTATAGGTTGCTGAGACTACTGTCACTGACGTTAATTAACAGTGACATTATTATAAATAAACAACATTTTATCTTAACATAAATGTCTGTCTTGGTAAAAACAGGTATTGAGTCGATAATGAAGTATGTATTTAATGGACAATAGCAGTGACAATTCAGTCACTGCTGAAAACAGGCTTAATTACTATAGATTAATTTCATTGCATTTGTTTATTTGTATGTTTATTTTAGTATGCCCAACATTCATCATGTTACATATTGTCATGCACAAACCTGTTGGTAAGTCTCACCCATGTCATATTTAGAGTGGAAGTGTCATAACTTAAAAAGTCAGCCTGAACGCACTCTTCAAGCGAACACAGTGTACCACTTGCCGCACTGCGAATTGTTTTGTACCTGACAGATGGAGTGAGTCCTTCAGCTTGTCACTTTCCTCAAAGTTACAGGAAGACCTGTCATCATCTGAGTATGAGCGGTTCGCATCCCCCTACATGAAGAGACAGTATGAGAGAGAAAGAGAGAGAGAGAGAGTGAGTTCAGAGGTTGAAAAAAGAAAGGAGGGCAAGCAAAGAAGGAAAGAGAGATTGACAGCAAGACATAAAGGAGAAGAGAGTGAAATTTTGTTTAAAAAGAATGATTTAGTAGTGTGAAAATGCCACAGGCAAATTTAAATGGGAACTGCCAATCTCTCATGCTGTCCTCATTACCCAAGTATCCGATGGGCAGTTTTCTTCCAGGCTCGCCTAGTTTAGTTTCACCTAAGTTTGCCCCAGCTCGGAACCGTTAACACTACTGTCAGAAGCTCTATTATCCCTCAAGCAGACAGGAAGCTTGGCATTTTTTTTCCGTTTGTTCCATTCTTTTATGACAGGTGTTTCCTTCCCTTTTATATAAGCTGATACATATTAGGTAAAAAAAAATGCAAATATGTAAGTTCAAAAAGTGTGTAGTAACATAATAAATGCTTAGGTGACATTAAAGGGGGTGGTGGGAGCTAACCTAGCTCCCACCACCACTTAATCAGGCGCACTTAATCACGTGCTATTATTTGGACTCAATTCACCATCAGGGTTTAAAACAGTATGCAGCTTACACATGTGGCGGAAGAGGGATCTTAAGTCTAAGATTTTAGGATATACTGTAGCCTGACAACGCCACCCCGATACAGGAATACAGGAAGATAATAATCAGAATGATAGCAAGAACCAGAAATAAACAAAAAGAACACAAGAACCTATCCTACTCCAGACACATGAACACGCACACACGCGCACACACACACACACAAACTCACACAGCCAAATCCATACATTTGGAGCCATCTAAGGTTGCCTCGGCATTCCTCCTTTTTTTATTGAATACACTGTGACTCACACTCTCTCTCTACAGTCTATGGGGAAGAGATCTAGATTTGTAATCAGCTAATTGAACAAAACTGTAGACACTAACAAATAACAAGCATAATGGAATGAAAAAGTGGATATATGTGTGGTAAACAGAAAGCTACAGTTGGGGTGGGGAGGTTGTGACAACAATGTAGGAGATTATTATTCAGTTATTTTCTGAATACCCCGTAATGTATAACCTAACTTCCTGCTTCTATAAAGATATAGGAAGGAAGGCCATATCATGGAAGCAAATTGCCATTCAAATGTTATTACCTGGTGTGTTGTTAATGTTGTGGAGATACAAATATAGTACTGTATAACCTTAAACCTGCTTCCTGGACTTTATAGCCTTCTCCTTCGTCTTCAAAACTGCCCGTTGCAAATGATCCATTATCAGATTCGGTTATCTCCTTGCAAAACAATAGCACTAGCCAAATGGATAACTCCGCCCCTTCTGTTCTTACCTCGGCCTGGAAGCCCTCCACCAAGATGGCGACCAGGAGGTTGAAGAGGACATAGTTGCCGAAGGTCATGAGAGCTACAAAGTAGAGTGCAGCGCAGGGTGAGGTGGAAGCCATGCCATTGTACAGCACCATGTTCCAGTCCTCCTGGGTCAGAATCTAAAGGATATTTTACAAAAAAAGTAGAGCATGGACACACACAGCATACGCCAAGAACGCATATGCACACAATATACACTTTTAGATGCGTGCGGTGTGCGGTGAACATTAACCTGGAACACGGTGACGATGGCCCAGAGCAGCGAGTCAAAGTTCTTCCTGTCAGGCACTGTGTCGCCTGCCTCCGTCTTCAGGCTGAACTTGCAGCCGAAGATGTGCATCCCCAGGATACTGCAACATATAGTCACAGGAGAGGTATTCACTCTAGTCTAAAGAAACAGCAGATGCATGATGACGCTGCATTACCTACCATGGCTATCCTCTTTTTTTTACTTACTGTTTGTGTTGAGAGTTTGTTTTCTTAGTATTTTATTTAGCTTATATATTAAGCTCGGGATTAAGCATCTATAGCCAGGCTAACATCTGTATATTTCTCTGTGCTCAAAACTTGAAACTTGAGCTGTCCAATAGGGATGCACGAGTCATGGGGTTGGGGTTTTATGGGGTTGATTGTCAGCGTGTTCACGCTGAATGGATTCAATCTACTTTGAACCGCTTTCAATTGCAAATGATGCTCAAGTTCAACTGACGCGGAACTGACTGAGGGGATCAAATATGGTACAAATAACAATTACTACTACAACAGTAATACAATGATTAGCTACAAGTAGCAATTACACCAATTTCTTTGACTCGAAAAAGACTGCAATTAAAGCGGAGATCAGATTGTGTTACTAGTCAATAAGAGCTGATGTGAGAATCAAATGCCAACTGTTTGACTCTTGACAGTAGCTCTACATGCACTTTTTATTTATTTATTATTTAGTTATTTTCTCTCTACCCCTTATGAAAAAGACTGACATTAACACAATACTGCTACTGTATCTCTCTTTTCCTCCTCTGTCCATAAATTGCACATTCTTGTATCATTCATTCTCGGATTATTCCCAGCCCGAGAGTGAGAAACCGGAGCAGGTTCAGTTTAATTCATCTTGATTCCTGCTTTGTTTAGAACATTACTAAGGAGACTTCCACACCGCGCTAACGTCTACAGTGGAAAAGTGCTACATATATCAACTAGCGTTAGCTGGCTCAGAGAAGTGTAGCGCCGGTGCCATCTGTCTCGGTACCCTCTACTGGATTGCTGTGCTGCAGGGGTATCGCATCTGACAGGCGCATGCACACAATGGAAGGCAGATACGCACACCCATACACACCCGCCATCTGAAAACACCGACCAATGCCATGCAAACACACACACACACACACAATCAAGTGCACCGGCACACCAGCAAAAGCAGCGAAGAAAACCACACACAAAAACTGAAAATACACACACGAGACACTAGGGGCTACTGGCTATTATTGCTGTGCTCTCTATCAAGCGTACCTCACCTATTTGTAGACCTGTCACTCATGCAATGGCTCGGTGCTGCTGGGGAATAAGCTGTCTGTCTAATGCTCTCTCTCTCTCCATACCCCCTGCCCCCCAGCCCCCCCGGCGTGGTGGGTACCTGAAGATAAAGATGAACAGCATGAGGAGCATGCAGAAGGTGGCCACGTTGTCCATGGTCTTCATCAGCACCACCAGCTGCCTCCTCAGTGCCGGCATGAACCTCACCAGCTTGATGACCCTGAGCAGCCTGAAGGTCCTCAGCACCGAGAGACCTCCGTCCGCCTGCCCGATGATCTCACACACGCTGGCCGTGCGTGAACAAATCAGTCCATAAACGCATAACTGACTGATGCACTAACTGACTAACTAGGTAACAAATGGACGGACAGATATCAAACTAACTAGCTAACCAACTGACACTCACAGACAAATTAATATACAGACTGAATAGCTAGCAAGCTAGCAAGCTAGCAAACTAGCAGACCAGCGCAGACTCAAAGGGGCACTTCCCCAATGTATTTATCATTGACAGACCTTCTAACTGACAACATTTTATTAACTGACTGATTATCTAGCTAGGTAGCAAGCTAAGTGACTGACTAACTAACTAACCAACGACCGGGAGGAAGGGCCAGACCTGATGATGACGATGATCCCGTCAAAGATGTTGTAAGGGTTCCTCAGGTAGTCGAAGAAGCCGAAGGCCGTCAACTTGAGGATCATCTCCAGTGTGAACATGCTGGTGAAGACGATGTTACAGATCTCCAACACATTGGTAAGCTCGTCAGGCTTGGTGGACGGAGAGAGAGAGAGAGAGAGAGAGAGAGAGAGAGAGAGAGAGAGAGAGAGAGAGAGAGAGAGAGAGAGAGAGAGAGAGCGAGGGAGAGAGAGAGAGAGAGAGAGAGAGAGAGAGGGGGGAAAAGACAGATGGACAGAAATGGGAAAACAGGTGAAGACAACGTGGTGAAGAACAAATAATATCGAAAGAAAATGAAATAAATCAAAGAGTAGAAGGAGCAAATGCAGAGGAAAATAAGGTGGAATGGTAGCGGCTCCAGAAGTGAAAGAAAGAGGAGACAGATGTGGACAAAGCGAAGAAAGAAACGGAGGGGGGAAAAGAACCCACAAAGTTGTCATTACACCACTGCTGTGCAATTTTCACGGCTGCAACAAAGGATAAGAGGAGCAGGCGTTTGTGTACGCCTCACATTCCTCTGCTTTTATTGAAAAGGCTGTCACCCCAGCCGTCAGTCACTTGAAAAGAAGGATTCTTTTCTCACTGGTGAAAAAAAAAGAAATAAAATCCAAGACGCACATTATATATCTGAGGGGGCAAAAGTAAATGGAGATGCACTCCAATTGAAAATGCTGAAACACAAATTGGGCCCTTTTAGTCCAGACGCACATTCGGGATGGTAAGGAAAATCTCAGGCCACATCGTATCAACAACAATGAACTGTTAGAAAGATGGAGCAGTAGGCAGCCAGGGGTGTGTGGAGACTGTGTCATGCACTGGCTGCATGAAAGTGTGTCTTGAGGTTGTACAAGTATTTGTAGCTGTTTATATAATGGTTATATTCTGTTACATATTTTTTGCATGTGTCTTATTTCGTATTTGTATATATAATATTAATGTGGTAGTGTGTATGATACAGTCGCTCTGCACTTTATTAGGTACACCTGTACACCTGCTCATTAATGCAAATCCCTACTAGCCAATCAACAGCAACTTAGTGCATAAAAGCGTGCACTCACGGTCAACAGGTTCAACTGTTATTCAGACCAAACATCAGAAGAAATAGGGAAGAAATGTGATCTAAGTGACTTTGACAGTGGAATGATTGCCATATGAGGTGGTATGAGTATCTTAGAAACTGCTGTTGGGATTGTCACACACAGTGTTTAGAGTTTACAGAAAAGGCACAAAAAAAACAGGCGGAATTGACTGTAATGAATGTAAATGAGAGAAGTCAGAGAAGAATGGCCAGACTGGTGTCACAGGAAGGTGACAGTAACTCAAATAATCATGTGTTACATCAGTGGTACTGTATGCAGAGGAGCATCTTAGAAAGCACAGCACTACGAACCAACAACATGCCCGGCCTACCTGTAAGCATCCTTAGGCAAGATGCCTAACCCCTAATAGCTCCCCAGCTCCTTAGTAATTGCACTAAATGTCTGCTACATAACCAAATATTTATATATATAGAATAATATAGCTATATATATACTGTATATGCTGTAATATACTGTAAATAAAAATATATACTGTAAATATATACTGTAAATGCAATGTTTGCATCAGAACTGTCCCCAACTTTAACCTGACACGCAGTCTAATCAATTATTAGAATTCAAAACACCTGGGGGGTTTCCTAAGCCTACACTTTCCTTAACACTTGAGGCTCACTAAAAAAATCCATAGCGCTGCACAGCATTCTCTAATCTGCTTATCCTTATCCTTTATGCTTCTATCTCTCATTTCCTTTTCTAGTTCTTTCTTTGTCTTATTATCAGGCAAGACCATCTCTCCCTGATCAATATCCTCCAATACTCAACGGACAGAGGGAAAGTAAAACATATGAGGAGTAGGAACAGGAGGAGAGGAAGGATATAGGAGATTGTCCTCTGAAGGAAGGAAGGATGGAAGAATGAAAGGAAGGGAGGAGGGAGAGGAGAGAGAATGGAAGGGAGGAAGCAAAGAAGGAAGGAATACAGATGGCAACATAAATACTAAGGAAAACACTGACAACACCATGAGTGCAGCTGACACTACACTTTCCCCCAAAATACCCTTTTTCCCCATCCCTTTCATCCCTGCCTTTCTTAACAGATCTCTTCTGACACCTTCCCTCTCATTGTAATCCCTCTCTTTCCACCTTTCCGTCTCTTTCCCCATCACTTCATTCATCTCCGTCTCTTTCCCCATCACTTCATTCATCTCCGTCTCTTTCTGATTTCCTCCCACGCCAATACCCAGCGCCTGTTTATCTCTTGATATGTGCCTCAGTCACACAGTGGGACTGTTGCAGGAATATTAATGAATGACCCACAACTCACAACCCTAAACTCCACTGTGCCAGCTGCCAAACGCTCTCTGACACAGATGTGCATGTGCAGGCTAACACGAGCAGACATACATTCAGCAGGATATGAAATACAAAAATGCAAATGGGAAGCTTGCCTTCAATCTCACTGACATGCGCTATGCGCTGATGAATGAGTCAGTGAGGGAGAATTCAGCATCATATGAATACGATATGCGATCAAAGCCGCCCTCTGGCGCATTGTTCAAATAAAACCAAAGTCATACAAATGACATTACGGATCCTATTTTAACGATCTAAGTGCACAGTCTAAAGCGCATGGCGCAAGTGCATTTATGGCATGTCTAAATCCACTTTTGCTAAAAAATGGTCGCAGCGCCAGATGCATTGTTCAAAAGGGTTGTACTTAGTGTCTTATGCATGGGTGTGTTTTGGGCGCAATGGGGGCAGGATAGCCTAGTGGTCTGGGTGTTGGACTCCCAGCTGGAAGGTCATGGGTTCAATCCCCAGAGGTGGCCTACCTGTAAGCATCCTTGAGCAAGATGCCTAACCCCTACCTGCTCCATGTAAAAAATGTACTAATTGTAAGTCACTTTGGATAAAAGAGTCTGCTAAATGCTATAAATGTAAATGAGAGAGTGTCATCTCTTATTCCCTTTAATCGCCAGGTGCGCTTGCACCAGCAGGATACAATATCTTGTGAAATACTGCGTCCATTGGCTTCAGACCAGACCAGCTTTTTGTTGGTCAATCCCGCAATCACTTTCCGTTGCCTCAAGATAGCAATGCGCCAACACTGTGCCTGGCCACACCTCATTTTAAGACCAACACGCCCACGGGCGCTAAGATGGGCACAAGTGTATTTGCTATTTAAACAACGTGGGCGCTGGACGAGAAAATGACAACTGCATTGGTCTGAAACTAGCAAAGTCGGGCGTAAAATAGATCCCTAGATATACTAGCACTAGAGTGTTTACATTTTGGGGCAAGAGGGACAGGCTATTGAGTCCTTTCTTGTAAAACCTTTCCAGTTGTGTAGTGACTTGTGTTGTCTAGGGGGCATGATAGTCTAGTGGTCTAGGTGTTGGACTCATGGGTTCGAGCCCGAGTTTGCTTACTTGTAAGCATCCTTGAGCAAGATGCCTAACCCCTATCTGCTCCATGTAATAAGACAATGTAATTGTAAGTCGCTTTGGATAAAAGCATCTGGTAAATGGAAATGGAAAATTTGATTGGGCCTGAAAGGGCTGGACTATTTTTGAAATCTGTCGAACATCATTTAGCCTATACCTCTTTGAAAACCTTGTATAACAGGCCAGTCAAATATGGCCCCAGGTGTGACATAATTTCTGGATTGTAACCAATATCCTCCTACTCGATCAAGTGTGGGCATGTAAAACAAAACAAAACAACTGCTGAAACACAATGTTCAGCTCAAAGGGAGGAAAAATACACTGTCCAATATGACAGTCGGAAAATGTAATGATAGGGGGCCTTTAAAATTAAGACTGTATGACTGTATGCTGACAACAGCAGCCTCTACAAAAGTGTATGTGTTTTTGCTCTAGAATCTGTGTGTGTGTGTGTGTGTGTGTGTGTGTGTGTGTGTGTGTGTGTGTGTGTGTGTGTTAAGGTATTTCTGTACACAGGCACACATACTCCTAAAATACACACTCACACGCAGGTATAGAGGGAATAGGGCTGAAAAGTGCTGCGTAACTGCCGTCTGCCTTTTCTCTTTCAGTCTTACTGCTTCTCTCGTCTCGTCCTCGCACTGGTGTTATTTTTAGATTCTTGGGAGATGATGTACCCCGTCAGCGAGTGAGGGGGAGGATGAAAGAGAGAGAATAGCGTGATGGAGTGAGAGTTGGCGAAAGAGAGGGGATATGAGAGAGAGAGAGAGAGAGAGAGGGAATAATGATGGAGTGAGAGTCTGCGAAAGAGAGTGAATGAGAGAGAGGCAATAGTGTGTGCGTGTGGGGGGGGGGTTGTATGTAGTGAACGAATGTGGCAGGGAACAGAAAAGCGACATTTAATGATAGACAGGTGGAGGAAGCTGTTTTATGTAACAGAATGGGTTTGTGTGTGTGTGAGTCTACGTGTGTGCATAAATGTACAATGTAATGTCCATTTATTTTGTTTATTCATTTGTGTATTTGTACCCGTGTATGGATGCCTGTACAGTAATAATGCGTATTGTAATGTCTGCGTGTGTGTGTGTGTTTGTACCCGCACGTGTGAGTATCCATGTGTGCGCTTCTTGCTCAGGCACCCGCCTCCCTCTCCGTTGCCGAGGAGCCTGGCCAATGGTAACAGCCAGCTCAGCTTTGTCTACCGCTAGGTTAAATGTTTACAGCACCGCTAGAAACAAGAGCGTGGCTTTTGTGCTTCACTCCCACACTCTGAATCAATGTCATTTGATTTTATAATGCCGCTCGCTGTGAGCCTCCATCAGCGGTGATAGCTGCGCGGCTGGCGGCTCAATTTTAGTTGCTCTGCTTAGAAATGTGGCTTAGACCGTAAGAGGGAAGGCAAATGTGCTCTTCAAACTTAGGAGCTACAACAAACGGCCTACTTAACGAGGAGTGTTAACCAGCGGGTTAACACTAGACACTCCTCGTATCTAGGATCGTATTGTATCTAGTATCTAGAAAAATCCCCTGTGACGCTCACACTTAGACCATGTCAAATTAAACATGAAGGCGAGCAGGCTAAGGTCTTAAGTGAAATATTAATAAATAATTGGCACACAGCATTTTCTGTCATGCTAAATAACGATGAAATAAACAAAGAAATAGGCCTAATTAAACCAAACAAAAAATACACAGAAAATAATGAGTGCACATTATAATGTGCCATATGGCAGGAAGTATAATTATAAAATATGAAAATTCTATCAATAGGTATTATTTCTAGAGGGTAACTTGGCACCAGGGTGCCAGGCGTATCTTCCTCATATAGAACTGCAAGTGCTTTGCACATTTCATGTCTAAACCTTCTTAAAACTTTAAAATGCAACCTCTATATACTGTATTGGCCTTTAGTTAACGGTGACTTCAATGTGTGTTTATAACATTTAACATTTGGCAAACAACTGGGCTCACCTGGTTAAGACGTTTGTGTTGTTTATTTTTTTTTAAATTGATATAGGCCTTTATAATTGCAGAAGTGCTGAACAGCAAGGTAAAACAATGATGCACATTATAATACAGTTTGAGTCTTGGAGAGTTAATGAGCCATTGATAAGCCAATTGCTGTGGGGCCATGTCTCTAAAGTGTCATTAATGTCTAAATTAGACATCTTTTTAAGTTAGTTTTGGATCGTATGCTTGTTGGTAAAATGAGAAAACTTTACAAAGAACCCTCTAATGGCCTTTGGTAACTATTAGTTCCACACTAGCCATATTAGACTATTAGTTTACGCTATCGACGCTATCGCCAAATTAATAACATGATGTGAGATCAAACTTTTTAGAGATCGCAGAAGCGAATCCAGTTCGCTGTGTGTTGCTGTGTCTGTTTCAGGCACAGATAGTTATTTTAATACCACGGTAACTGTTGCTCCTATCATGGTGCCTTGTAATTCGATAGCTCTTCTATAATAATGTGATCTAACAGGAAAATCTCTTACAGTCCACTAAATTGGTAGTCATGGGCCTCCAACAGGCTTGGTCATACAAGCCGTGCCTTCTGGTTGAGGACAAGAAACTTCTCTAAACACTCAGCGGTGGGCCATTCTGTTTACGTTATTACAATTTAATTAGGCCATTTAGAAGACGCTTTTATCCTCCCCCCCCCAAAAGAGAAGCAGATAGGGGTTAGGCATCTTGATCAAGGATGCTTATAGATAGGCCATCTCTGGGGCTCAAACCCACGACCTGCCGCTGGGAGTGCAACACCTAGACCACTAGACTATCCAGTTATCCAAAGAGCGATGAAGAAGATAATATTCTAATCTGATTAATTAGTAGTCCTGTTGATGGTAAGGCAATTCTGTTGTTTTGGAACCAACATCTCACCTGGTTGTGATGTTCAATGCCCATACTGATGGTGTTGATGAGAATGGCAATCATGATGCCCCGGCTGAAGTACTTGCTCTCCACGATGCCCCAGAGCTTTCTCCTCATCTCATCCCAAATGTCCTTACAGTGTCCAAAACACGTGCGCCTCCTCTTCCGCTCCCCGTCGCCCCTCTCCTCCAGGTGGTTCTCCTCCCTGTCCGTCTCCTCCACCGCCTCCTCGCCCTCTTCCCCACTTGCTGAATTTCCCAAAGCTCCCGCCCCCTCCGTGAGTGACAGCGCACACAGGGGGCAGTCCTCGGAGCTCTGAGTGACAGACAGGGTGATGGAGTTGCCCAGCGCCTGGGTGGCGTGGTCTGGCTTGCTCTGGTGTGGACAATGGGATGCTTGAGACAGAAACAGAAGCGCAGAGAAAGGGTGAGAGTCATGGTAAAAACATTTTAGATGCACCCCCCCCCCCCCCAAAAAAAATAAAAATAAAAACATGTCAGTTGGCCAATAGGATGAAAACAAATACAAACAAAAACAACAAAAATTCTGAAGATTTTTCTCTTAAATGGCATAATTATACAAAAAGAATCTGCATGGTGACATATAACAGCAGTAATGCACATCAAGAAAATCTTAAAATAAAATAAAAACATTTAGACTTTTATAAGTGAGAAAGAGAGTTGTTTGCAACATACATGGGAAAAGTAGAACATTTTGAATGATTTGGCAACCATCCTTCCCGTCAAAATAACTATTAATGTCTTGCGTGGATAATATCAATTTAATGCCGGGCAACATGATTTTTTAAGAGGCATAAATCCAACAAAGCATCTTACATATCTACTGAAGACATACAAGATTAGTTCCTAGCAAATTGCATGCATTCATACACCGTTTCCTCATCATTTAGAACATGTTCAACTCTTATCTTTGACTGGTTCCACTCAGATTTGTCCTAAATGTAAAATCTAATGTTCAGTTTAACTGAACTAAACATTGTCCCTTTCCTACTCACATCTGGGCTGCCTCGAAGAATGGTGCCGGTCTCCATTCACATTGCCCACACCTCGTCTGTTCCCCCTGCCACTACCAACCGGCGGGGGCTTGCCCCTCAGTGTGTAATAAAGAGCGGCCGACCTCCTCTTGGCCTTGCGTAGGACGTGGCAGACCAGCTGGAAGATCTCCTCGTAGCAGTCGCCCGGCTCGGCCATGCTCGCCAAGGTGGACGAGGACAGGCACTGGGCCCTCTGCTCCTGCATCAGCTGGTGCTCGCGCTGCTTTGTCTCTGAAAACTGGGTGGCGATCACAACCAGGCACAGGTTGATCATGAAGAACGAACCGATCTGGACGGAGGAATAGGAAAGATGGTCTTCAGTTGTAGTGCCGACACTAACTAAAGTGGGATGCTTTGGAAAAGGTATGTAGAATAACACAGCTAATTCTGTATTATTCTACATAGCGTGTTATTTGCATACCCATCTTATATACATGATTGTACATTACTTCAAATAAAACATTTTTTTCTCATATTTATTTATATCAAATAGTTTTTTTTTTTTTTGCTTATTGGACCTTTAACCAGACTGTCAGGCTAACTAGAAAGTAGGCCAGCTTTTATTTATGCAAAATAATAAATTTAATACATTTTTATCATACGTCGTTAATAACAAAAACAGTTGTTGCTCATTTAAGATGCAATTGAAATTGTAAACACAGACTAGCTTCCATCAGGGATAACATCGTTCTGGTGCTAGCTGATGCTAATGTGTGCCAGTTACCCTGTAGCCATGTTAGCCCACATGGTAAAGGTCTCCGAGGGCTGGCATCACACCAAAGTGAGTCTGATTGGAGCAGACAGATTGAGCCAACACATGCCCAAAGCACAGTTCTGAGTCTATTCTTTCTCTTTCCCATCATTTTGCTTTCTTACTTCTCTTCCCTTTACAACATCTTCCTTGACTAGCATGCTACTGTTCCATCTTCCTGCTTTCAATCACAGTCTTAACCTCTCTCTCACTCCCTCTCTCGCTCTATCCACCTCTCCCTCATTCACCGCCAATGCAAGATGTCTTTATTTTCCCATGTTTTGTGTCAGAGTGTGGGCTGTGGAAAGACAGGAGTCTGTGGGTACGTGTAGACCCCTTTTGCAGTGTTAAAAGGACTTAATAATGTGGGTCTTGCTAAAGAATTGCAGTTACACTACTGTAAGCCTCCCTAGACTTCACTAACGGCTAGCTCAATATTGTGCAAACATCTTCTATTTGACTAAAGAAAGACATTGAGGGCTCAGTGTATCATGTCATGTTAGACAGACACACGGGTTAATTAGCGACCGGAGTAAAAAAAATGTAAAGAAAGTAAAAGAAAGAATGAGAGAAATTACACCAATAACACAATATGTTTCATTCACACAAAAATATGCTTCACACAAGAAACTAGAAATCTCACGCCCCTATTTGCAGAGCATCATGCATGCATCCGAATCAAAGCCTCAAAGTTTCAAGTGAGAGTGAGAAAGCTGGGGGGGGTATCCGGGTGACTGATAGAGCGGGATGAACAGATGAGGAGAGGGAGGAGGAGGAGGAGGGAGGGAGTGGGAGAAAAGGAGGAGAGGTGCCCATCTGCGGCCTGTGGGTCAAGGTTGCTCCGCAGGTGCGATGGCTTTGATTTCCCTCCAGCCTCGCACCACCTGTGTGCATGCGTGAGTGTGTGTGTGTGTGTGTGTGCGTGTGTGTTTTGTGATTCTGATCAGTAGGCAGCCTTGTGCATAATCACTCAGAGCAGACCAGTATCACAGATTCAGATGATCACTGCATTATGCATGAGTACACACGCACGCACGCTTGAAATCCACATCCATAAGCAGAAACACCGGGATAGAAACAAACTGAAATAACTTGGGAAGGCAGGTGTCAGGGGTTGTGCAGTGTAGGACCCGAGCACAGGCACGGGCAGGCAGGCAGGAGTGGTGTTCACAGGGTTTTAATAAAGGAACTATACATGGGGGTAAATACAAAACAAGGATATAAAGGATAACTTAGGGAACCAGGCAAGGGCAAGAAAAACAGACAGTGGTATCAAAACTACAAAACAAAGAAGCTAGGCCTGGCATAAAGGCTAAGTACAACTCGAGGAAACACGCGGCTAGGAAGGAGACAAGCGCTTACAAAACAGGTACACCCAGGCTAGGAGACTCTAAGAGGCTCAACGACAATGACAATGATCTAGGCGTAGGCAACAACTCAGAACCGGACACAGGCACAGGCACAGGCATTGACATTCAGACATCTCAGACAACGACAACGAACTAGCAACAAGACAACAAGACAGGGGAGAACACAGACTATATACACTGGGGATGATTTGGAAACGTGAAACAGGTGAGGGCGTTAATAGGATAACAGGGGAAGGACCATACAAGGGAAGCAGGGCGGAGCGAGGAAGGGGCCGGGAAGAACACAGGGGAACAAGGTAGATACACTAGGAAAACACAACGGGGAACACAAGGACAAGACAAAATAAAACATAGACAGGCAGGGTCATGACAGCAGGCTTAGCTTGTTCATGTCCCCATAAATACACACGTTAAAAAGGCACACATACACACACAGGCGCGCACACTCACATACCTATGATATCAACGCACTTATTTGGCCTTTCCTTCGCTCACAACCTTCAGCGTGACACTCGGAGGTGCTAATGGTTCAAAGTGAACAATCAAGTGTCAGAGGACAGATACTTCCTCTTTGATATTTCGGTAACTGTTAAAGGTCTCACTTCTTTGTCAATTATAGGATCAACTAACAAGCTTTGATGTATTGCCACAAGAAAAAAAGAGGCTTAAACAATAAGGTCACCCTGACTTACAGTTTGTCTCACTACAAAGCACAGTCTTGTTGGAACAACACCTTAGGGGCCCATGCAAGTGCCTGACTGAAAACGTCTCACCGAGTCAGCAACACTTCTGAGATGTCTCAGAGGACCCCTGACTACGACGTGCTGAACAGACGCTTTGCTAAAGAGGCTAAATGGACATTTGTGCCCATAAATCATTCATTACGTATGAATGTAGTTGTCTCATACCATAGTGTAAGTGAGTTAAATACGATCTGTAGCCGATAACTTTAAAATGGTGTGGTCTGTCAAGTATAAGTTTACCCTTCTCAGTCATCATAACATAACAGACCTTTTCGGACTTTGATGTTATAAATCTACTGTAATTAAACTTCAAAAACATGCCCACATAGAGGTTAACCAATAGAAAAACAGCAATTTCCATTCCTGCTGCAAGTACAATGTATCTAAGTACCTTACAGTAAGTACATGTATTAAGTAGCAGGTAGTGGTTAGGGGCTATCATATTCGTGGATGGCACAGTCCAGTTGGCAGTGCCAAAGTATGTGTGTTTAGACTTACAGTGACCACAATGTCTATGATTACTTCAGCAAAATGCAGCCAATGTGCTGACATGATATGCTATAAAAGCAAAGCCCTGCAGTGACAATTTGTTTCTTTCTGCCTATAGTAAAGTAGTGGGACAGGATGGGTGGGAAAATACAGTTTTTGTGCGTTGCCTGGATTTGTTCTTCCACTTTTCCAGCTGTTAAAAGCTGTTCACTCCACTCTTTGCCGTTTAGAAAACTGCATTCTTTTACAGCCACTCATTAAGGGGAAAGCTGTCTGGCAATGCATGCTGGGAGCTATTCCAACTCACCCATGTCTCAGTGGTAGGGGGTTCTCCTATGGGGTGCACTTTGAGGTACGACTGGAAATGTATTGCAGTATGTACTGTACTGCATGTAGCCTATAGGTAAATGCAGATTCATTATCAACAAAATGGCTTAGCATTAGTCCAAGTGTTAACAGAATGTCACGACAGAGAAAAGCTCTGTGGAGCCTGAACTGAAAAATATAGCTAATTGCATTTAAATGCTAATGCTAACACCCTGTGGTGTCTGATGGCGAGATTTCGGAAGTACTACCAGGCAAGATTGAAGGCAGGGCTTGAAGACTGTTGCTAGGTCCCACAGGGTTTATCATTCTCCTGCTATGCAGACGGGAAGGGGAGAGAAGGATAGAGGACATGAGGAGCTGAGAGCAGAGAGAGACTGCAAAAATCGTGCTGCTTATTTTCAAGACTCTTGGCAAAATAAGATAACAGTATATTTACCCCCGAAGGGAAATTCAGACCGTATCAAGTGATTTAAGACAAATTGATTTGTTACTCTAATACCTCTATCTTTCTAATTCCTCTATCTTTTACTGTAATCATTCACACCAACTCATTATTTTCACATTTTTAAAATAAACCCCTACTCTACATTCATTCATAAATTGTATTTTTTATTTCAGACTGTCACATTAAAGAATACTAACATCATGACATATTTGCGTCTTAGTGTGTCCTAGTGTGTCTTTAGTGTATCTCTCGAATAGGGGGACTTGGAGGTACTGCAAGATGTAAAAAATAATTATAAAATGGTAGGCCTACTCAAATTTTTTCAAAATATCTATATTTCTATATATAAATATCTTCTATTTCAATATAAATCCTATAAATTAAAAATAAAATGATCGGAATCATCATTTTATATCATAAAATCTCATATATTTTGTTAGACCGAGAAAAAAAAGTTGTAATCCAGTAAAGGGGTAATTAATTGAAGAGAACCATTGTTTTATTTGAACATTCAAGCCATCTCCTCCCCTCTTGCTAGTATTAGCTTACACAATACACCATTTCTACCCCATGCGTTGTTTCTGCTGCCCTGAGAGATTGGCAATATTTCGTTGCTGGTGGCTGCATGCAGGACATGTTGACACGATTCATAAAACACGGACACTCATAAAAAGGAGGCTGCCGCTCCACATCGCCTCCTTTCTTTCCTCCTCTCCTTGTCTTTATCTCATTCACACAAGCGCACGTACATTTCTCGTTCTTTCTTTCCATCTTTTTTTTACACAAACACAAACACACACACACACGTGTGTGTTCTCCCTCCTACGGTTTTCCCATTATCACAGATGCTTTCCTATCACGCACGTTGTCAGGTATTATCTTTCAAACCCATTCTCCTCCCCTCTTTTTTATCTCTCTCCATGTCTGTCACTCTCACTCCCGCCATCGTAGATACATTAACGCTACATTTCCCACCCTCCCTCAGACATTGATTCAAGACACTTTGTTTTGTCTTGCCCCTCATTGATTTCTCACAAGTCTATTAATGTTGCGATCTGTCACTCAAGGCGGATCCCCGCACAGTCTATAAATGCCTTGGAATGATATTTTCAGTATGTGTGTGGTCGTCTGCGATCTACGTATAATGGAAAAGCGGTTCAAACTCCATGGTTCCATCAGCTAGCGCTGGAACATGTTCTGTTTGAACCTCTTTACCAGCAAATAAAACAATATTTCATATATTATTTATTATTTAATAAATATAATATTTAATACATTTAATAAATGTATTATTACATAATATTTCAGGACTTACTTACTTCTACTTGCCAGCCAGATCTACGCTATGCCACTAGACTGTCGCCCGCAATCCTCGCTCCGTCCCTATTCTTTCCAGCCTTCTTACATACAGGCACATCTGCCAGTATTTTCTGCTATTTTTCTGCTAATTTTTTAAATAACAATAAATCACTTACAATGATGAGGAATATGAAGTAGATGAAGTTGTAGAAGGAGTGGGCATCCATCACGTAGTACATGATCTCCACCCATCCCTCCAAAGTGATCACCTGGGAGGGGACAAATGTGTGAAATCTGCTACACTGAATACAGATACAGCTTTTACATATTCATAAACCGAAGCTCGTCTAGTACATTTTGACAGTTATGTACAGGACAAATCACAATAAATTACTTCCCCACTATCCCAACCCCACCTTCTGAATGGTTTGCAAAATGGGGGTTGGGGGGGCTGCTAATCTTTCATATTAATCATCATCAGCTATCCCTCACAGCTGCTGTTGGACCAAGATGAAACACGCCTGTCTCACCACCCAGTGACCCGTTTACCTGCATATAATGGGTGGCTTCCGTGTAGCTGGTCTCAGCACTTACTTAGCAGTTAGCTTGGGTGTGGTAAACCTCTGCGGTGAAAGTTTAGCCATTCTAGGAGGCGTCTATCAAAGCTAATAAATCCAGCATTTCATTAACTGTCATTAACAATGCTGCCAGTATGCTGTATTATTGAATAAACTTTCCTTTAATATTTTATATCATAGACAAACTGACATAAGTAATGCATAATCATACGATGTTTGTGTTTTAAACCGAAGGGGTGGAGAAGATGTAAGCCTATGAGCATGGTAAGGGCAGAGGTAGAGAGGAGCGCCAGTCACTCCGCACACAGGTGTTGGGGGGGTGGGGGTGGGGGTGGGGGGGGGGGGGGCATGGGCTCTCCAATTTTGAAATCACAACAACGTTTATGTAATGCTGGTTTCAACCCCAAGGGGAATTCCAGACATAAATAAGGAGTGTACTGCAACTTCAATAAAAGTTGATTCCATGACGATACGGTTTTGTAGTTTTGTTTCTAATGTAACGATATATATATACGATGTATGGGTTCTCCCACTCAGTCCCACCTGGAAGATCACAATCCAGGCGTAGACGATGTTGTCGAAGTTGATGGCGCCCTTGTGCGGGTTGCTGCTGCCCGTGTGGCAGCGGGTGTAATACTGGTTCCAGTTGATGCACAGGCCCACGGCACCGCCGGCGCTGGCGTTCGCCAGGGGCTCAGGAGCCAAGCCCAGCGCCTGCCTGTGGAGCGCGTCCTCCTTATCCAGGCAGCAGGTGCGCCCTCCTTCCCGCCGCGCCGGCACGTCAGTGCACGACATGATGCCGTTGTCGGCTGCCAGGGAGCAGATGAAGGGCCGCTCGTCGCCCTCCTCCGGCTGGTAGTACGGAGCCGGGAGGGCCATCCGCGAGGAGCTTAATGGGTGGGCGAGAACAGACAGAGGCGCTGTTTCAGTTTGAGTCATTTAGCCATGGCAGGTGGACAATAGCGCTTGTTACAAGTAGTTTGTCATATGCACTAAAAACACCAGTCCAGTGTTATGAAAAGCTTGTGCGCTGGCTAGCGGCTGCCCTCTTGGTAGCGTATAAATTAGCAACACAGATATACAACATACACAGAATCATATACAAGCTTAGAAAACATATGCACATAAGCATTTATCAACATGGCAGTTGGCAATACTGTATACTGTACACATATGAGCATGACTGCAGTATGATGTTGTTTTTTTTCTATAAAGAGAAGCAGACATACCCAAACAATATGCTATTAATCTCCGGCCATATAAAACTAATTCAATATATTTATACACAAGATTATGCATCAGTGAACACATTCCCCAACCGCTACGCTGAACATGGAGCACCTGTCAAAAGATTGAAGCAGCGTGTAAGAGCTTCCATGTTACTGGCACTTCTACTATTTTAAGTGTGTTCCAAACGTGTTTTTCCGCTGACTCATTCCCCCAACATAGTGAATTCACTGTGTAAAGTCAATGAGTGAGCAGTTTGGCCACACAGCCAGGACGAGGTCATTGGCAAACACTACTATCCCTCACAGCAGCTGCTGGACCAGGATGAATCACCCCCACCCATCACTCAGTGACCTGCTTACCTGCTTATAAAAGCTCTGGCGCTGTGGCTGGTCTCAACACTTAGTTAACAGTTGGTTTGTGTGTGGTAAACCTCTGTGGTGACAGCATGCATTTAGCAATTCTAGGAGGCTTCTATCAATACTAATACATCCAGTTATTGACAATGCTGCCAGTGTGCTGTACTATTGAGGAAGTGTGTTTGTTTGACTATATCATACACAAACTAAGATAATTAAGGCATAATCATATAAGCATATACACTCAAGTGTTGGTTGATCTTTCAAACAAGAAAGCCTCTTTAATCACAAATCAAAAATTCATACATCATAAAAACCTCGGCAATTATGTCTAGAAAACGTATCAAAATGTGTTGGCATTGTGAGTAATTGTTTGCGTTTATTTCCATTGATTGTACCTAATGCTTTTTCAAAAGAATAGTTCCGCACACTCTTAGAGGGAGCCACAGTGTTCCCCATGTGCTTTCAATGACAGAAAAGCAATACATTTGCACTGTAATGAAAATGAATGGCCTTACAACGTGTGAGCTTGCTCACTCTTCATGCATATGTTATGATGTTTTCTGGGACGGATTGGCAAAGAGACAGCTGTGCAACTAGCGGTTAATGGCGCGGGCGAAAGAAAACTATATATTCTGCCTGCAGGCAAGTAGATGCAGGTTAATTAACAAGCACATCACCGCAGATGAGCATGCCCACATCAGTGCCAGACAAGAGTAGCGCTTAATCATGTATGCTAAGGCATAATGTGACTGTTTTGAATGCAGATTTCACTCTACAATGCACAGAACGGACTGTGGCATGTGGGTTCACACCTGGTGTACGAGCCCATCCTCAGCAAACCGATTCTCAGCTAATTTAAAGACAAACACATCTAAAAGTTGGATTTTTAACGGATTACCACTAAGTGCTGCAGTATTCCCTAAAATGATTTCAGCACTTCTCGGTTTACATGGAAACATGCCAGGGTGTCTCTCTCACATGCCATCAATCATGGGGAAATACTATTCATCTGCCTACGTGGAGATGGATTTCACACAGAACTATTGTGAATTTATAGGGCAATTAATGGGGCAGTTTTTATTAATTTCTTCGGACTGTGTCTTTCTATCTACTTTCTATAAAATTAAAATCAGCTGGGGACTGTAAATGCAAGAGAAGGAAAATAGCGAAAATGCAAATTCCGAATGAAATTACAACCTGTGGACATAACTGAAAGGCATGAAAGCAATCGAAAATACAACAAAAATCAGTAACACTTAACAAATTACTGGGCTGTTAATACTATAAGTCATTTCCAGTAATTTTCAGAGATTAGACCTATAGGCCTACAGGAAAAAATATGAATTGACTGAGCTATTATGCTAAGCTAAGTACTGACAGTGTGTAATTTAAAGCCTTACCCAAAAATCAAGGTAAAAACTATTATAATATAAAACAAGAGGGGATAACTGTAATTGCTAGCTATTGAAATGTACTTTCAGCCATCATGTGTGTGTGTGGACATGACATGGTGAAGTAAATGAGGGCAGGGTGTGGATGTTCAAGCCAAGGTCTGGGCACGGTAAAGACAATAGTAGCTCTCCATCAGTCAGCCTGATACCAGGTACACACACACAGCCCAGGTCACCAGCCCTTTTATCTCCATTGTCTTGTCTACTCAACCCTCCCCGCAGTTTCTACCTCTTTGGATACATCCCTCGTTCTCTCACTGTTGCACGTCCGTCTCTGTTTGCTTGCTCGGCCAATAGACTTCTCTCTCTCTCTCGTTTGTTTGCGGGTGGGAAGGCCAATCAGAGAGGGTCAGCTAACTGCAAATGGACTTTATGAGTACGCAGAGCAAAGCTCTCTCTCTCTCTCTCTCTCTCTCTCTCACTTTGACTTTCTCTTCCACCTGTTTCTTTGTACAGATGTACAGTAAACCTAATCCCACCCCCCAATCACCTCCTCTTTTCTCCTCTTCTCCCCTCCCTTTCTTCCTCTCCTCTCACCGTGTGCTCTGGTTCCCTTCCTGTCCTCTCCCATTCTATCCTTGTCTCCTCAAGTCAATAGTGGGATGGATTCTGCTGACACTTACGGCAAAGAATATCTGCTTTGTCCTTGACTGTGGACGCCACACACACATTCACGATCGCATATAATCAATATTACAGTAACAGTGACCGTATCGGGGCTATACTGCTTCCCACCGAGTCGAGTGCAAGAAGCTTTGAGCCAAGTGCCCAGTGCCGGGCCAAGTGCACCCATTGATTCCGGTGGCTTCTTCGTTATATATGCACCACTATACACAAATAGAGTTCACATCGACCTGGAGTAGAGAAGGCCTTATGTCGTGTAATGGAGGACACAACGATGGCAGGACAGACATGTAATGAGAAAGAAAGAGAGCAAAATAAATGTAGAGAAGCTACCTAGCTAGATAGATATATAGCTATATAGAGATAGATACATAGAAAGAGATATAGAGAGATATAGAGATAGATATATAGATATATAGAAAGATAGAGTTAGATAGATATATAGAAAATGAATAGATATACAGTATAGATTAATAGATAGATATAAAGAGATATAGCTAGATAGGTAGATATATAGAGAGATAGATATATAGCTAGACAGCTAGATAGATAGATAGATAGATAGAGAGATAGATAGTAGGCTTTTATACAGAGAGAGAGAGGAAATAGTGTCAGGACCCCTTGTCGGACCAGCAGAGCGTGGATGAAGCCTGTTGCCCCCTGCTGGTGCCTTGGCATGGCCTGGCTTCCCAGAGCCCTGCCTGGCACCACACTGACAACACACCTGCCACTGGAGAGTAAGACAAAGTGAGGCCAGGACATGAAGGGAGAAGAGAGGCGGAGAGAGAACAGAGGGTGACATGAGCCCTATTAAGTAAGATGGCAGACTGGGGAATAGACTGGAAAGTGGCAGGGATGAATATGCAGAAAGACTGTGGTTGCTCTAATGTTTCCGTTTTAACTAACCCACCCGACCCTCACTATACACAGTTTTTTTTTTATTTGCCAAATAAAGGATGGAGGTTGTACAGATTATGGAAATCAAATGAAGGGGGTTGACATGGAGGAAGGGAAGGCTGTACTTAACTGTAACACTTAACACATTTAAAACACTTCAGTTTAACCTGCCAGAGAGCTAATACTAGCCCTTGACTTAGCATAACAATCCTCGAGCGCTAACTCACAAGGACCTTAATAATTAGGCGCTCAAGCACTTTGGCTAACCGGAGGAATTTTTTTTAACAGTTACTCAAAAATACTGGAAAAAGAGCAGCATCACATTGGCCAGTCAATTTCTTGTCTATCACAAGACTATTCCGCTCTCAGCCAATGTTTTGCTTTTCTAACAATAGGCCTACTGCATAAAGAAGTTTAAATGTCGTGATTAATTTCTAACTAATAAATTCTTGCAATGTTGTTTTCAAAAGAACATAAAGACATTGTTCAGTTCCATTTAACCCTAAGAAGAAATCAAGGGTCTGTATATATCACCCTGCTGACCATTAATAAACCTATTGAAACAGGAGGGTTACCTGGCAGAGTGGAGGTTGTTGCATCAAACACCAGCACTCAACTTCAATGAAGGAGAAAGAAGAAATGACACTGCTAGCTGGCAGACATGTATCCCCTTTTAACTGGCCATTAGAGCTGTCATTAGTACTCTCTGATGTCAGCACAACAAGTGAAAACCCACTTAAACCCCCCATACACACGCACATAGGCTACTGTATATATGGGTGTATGAAATCAAATGCACCCTTGAATTTCTAGAATAGCCTACTGCTATGGCTAATATCACACACACACACACACACACACACACACACACACACACACACACACACACACACACACACACACACACACACAGCAGGTGTAACTGCCATGAAGGGTCATGAATACGGAGGCATGCTGTTGGAATGCAATCATGTCTTTGTCCCAGTACTGAAACAAAACTGTAGTTACTGTTAGCTTGCAATCAGGGAGGGAGGGAGAGAGGGAGGGAGAGAGAGAGAGAGAGGGAGAGAGAGAGGGAGAGAGAGAGGTAGCATGCCACATTTATAAAGACAGGAGAGATTGATGCTTCACAAGGGGTTTCATAAAACAAAGCCTTTCTTTGCTGAAGCAACCCAATTTCACCGCTGTGCGTCTCACAACAAAGGGGAGAACATTGGTTTAGTTCACCATGCCACAGCCCCTCACAATAATTAAATTCAACAGTGCACCCAATTGCTCAGCTTTGAGACTTGCGCTTTAGGCATGACACATAGGCCAGCTCAGTGGTGGGTTGGTTGCCAGTGAACCGGCTGTATCAAGCAGCTCCTTGGTAGAAAAAAAAGGGAGACGTACTTTTTGTTGTTTGTCTCGATTTTGATTGCGCAGGTTGGCAGTGAGCGAAAGGCCCTTGTTTCCTAAGTGTGGTTGTATGTACTGTGGTAACAATTACAATTAGAAGCATTTATGCCAATAAAAACATAAATACTGTAAGGTATGGGTTATAGGCAGCTTGCTCAGGGATGCTTATGAAAGAATACTGAAGGGTGAACAATAAAATATGAGCAAAATGTAAAAAACAAAAAAACAACATGCTGTATAGGCTGATATACAATTGCAATTGTTATTCTAGACATTTTTAGATCTGTTCCTAATCTTGTCTCTGAAACTCCAATATATTCTGCTGATAAAACAAGTTGCAAAATAAAACATAAACAACAACAAGCGTGACCTTATGCCGTTACACAGGGCAGCTTCATGTGTAGGCCTACATGCACAGACACACTCCAGCACTCCTCCATGGCTGCACTCACAGGTTGAAGTTCTCCTCGAGGTAGCAGCGGTTCCTCAGCAGCCCCGCCCACAGCTGCACCCCGATGATGCCGAAGATGAAGAAGACGA
This sequence comes from Percopsis transmontana, assembly GCA_025447815.1. Lineage (NCBI taxonomy): Eukaryota > Metazoa > Chordata > Actinopteri > Percopsiformes > Percopsidae > Percopsis > Percopsis transmontana. The sequence goes on from JAOEHI010023708.1 coordinate 26,497, forward strand.
AGAAGCAGAGCAGCAGCACGTTGCCCAGCATGGGGAGGGTGTCCAGCAGCAGATTCACCAGGATACGCATACCTGGAAACGGGGCACACGTGACACACCATCAATAACCATCATCATTCTTCATGTCATCAGGTTATGTCATGATCAGCGCGCACACGCTTGTGCACGCTACGTGCCTTCCCCTTGGCTGCGCACCTGGGGGGATTAGCCCCG